>DWFT01000475.1:0-11787 GCA_018246795.1 Microceris patrobas patrobas
GCGCTAAATTTAAACATCACTTGCTAACGGTGAACGAAAACATCGTGAGGATACCTGCACATCTTAGAATTAAAAAAATAAATAAATTCTAAAGTGTGTGAAGTCTGTCAACCCGCACTTGGCCAGCGTGGCAGAATATATCCTTAACCCTCTTAATATGAGAGGAGACCCGTATTCCAACAGCGGAATTGTAATGGGTTGAAAAAAAAAATGTAGAGTTAATAATATCATGTTAACATTATACAGGTTTTTAACGCGAATTTTTCATGCCGCACAGTAAAGACTATGCAAAAACTATTACAATGTTCTTTATACTTTAACAGCTTATAGGAATACAACAATGAAGAATGTTATACAATTTAAAAGTGCCTGAATGTTCGGCGTAATACTTATGCGCATATGAATTTACGAACATTTGTCTGAACAAAGAATCATACGTGCGCGCATACACACTCCGATGTGAGTGCCTACACATGTTGCACACATAAACAAACACACACATGTCTGTAACAAGCTTGGCTTGATTAGTTCGTTAGTCGTTACAGTTTAAAAACGTCACAAAGAGAATTAGTTTGTAAAGTGTGTTTAAGTAAGGGACGGTGAGTTAATGACCAAAAATATACTTATAATAGTTAAAACACGATATTAAAATGCTTGTAATGACTGGTATTACGAATTTTAATAAAGGTGTAGAATATTTTGACTGTTATAATATTTTAAATGGACTTGTTATGATTATAATATATATCCTAAGTGCACTTATGGGTTATCATAGGAAAGAAAATGTATTTGGTCAACAAATTCGATATTATTTTAGCTCTTGTGTGGTCGCCAATGATATTAATTATACGATAATGCAAGTTGGGCTCTCCAAACAAACGTTGACGGGTCCTTACGGAACAATCGTTATCGCCACATCGTTCCCCACACATTCCTTTGCCGAAATGGCCCGCTTGAGGCTGCTCGTGTTCAAAATAGAAAAATAAACTTTTCTCTTAAGTATAAATTATGAGGTATTAATATCATCCGTGTGAGTTATCATGGCTTAATAAAAAAATAAGTAAATAATAGTTTTAGGGTTGGTTATGTAAGAAACACATTCTAGTATAAAGCCCCGACGACCGAGTGGCTAGGGGCATTCCGATTCTAACCAACGCGCAATGTCGTGACCTTACTCTATCGAATAGTATTGGTGAATAGTGCAGTGTTTATCACTTGATTATGTATATTTGCAACTAACGAACGGAAACATTAATGAGCATCTTTTACAGTTGTTTGAAATCAAGTTGTAATATTGACTAATTTCTTATAAATTAATTACTAACTAGATTTAAGTGTGTCAACACAACCCAAGAAAGAAAAAATCACAATTCTTGTCATCAATATTTTTATTCTTCCATTATCGGGGAAGGGTCTCCTTTTATAAATTACAAACGCCATCATTTGCATATATTTGAGTACACAAAGATGCTACAAAAACCTTTAGTTTAATTATTTTGTGTTATTTAAGGGGTATCATTTTTTGATGTAAATTAGTTATTTGACAAAAATTCACAATTTGAATGTTTTATAAAATCGATTAACTGTGGAGAACTTTATAGAGAATCCTAATGTGTGTAGGTTTATTCGCGATGTTTTCCTTCAACGTTGCAGCAGCGGATATTTAGTATCAAAAGCATGTATAGCTTATTGTTAGTATCATCCGATGGATGTGACAGAAATCGAATCCTAGTTTCTAGGAATTAATGGCTAAAATCTAAAACGCTTTGCAATCAATGCTGTTCAACACGATTCCAAACATACATATACAATTGGTGGGAAACAATTGGCTGGGGTGTGGAAATTTATAGCACAATAACATTAATTATATGAAACTTTGAAGGGGGGAAAATGTGCGGAGTTCGATTGCGATGATATCTTAGTAAAAAGGCTTTTAGTTAAATAGCATTTCTTACTCTGGTCTGGTCTAATTTGGAGTTGGTTAGCAGAATGCATTGATGCGTTAGGCTTTGAACTTTCAGAGAGTTCGGTGTCGTGTCTATCGTGGAGTACATGAGCGACATAAAAATAATAATTTAAAAGGCTTCATATTCAAAACAATTTATTTACAATTGTTAATGTTGACGTAAGAGAGAATATACTTGGTTTGGTCTTTGTCCAATTTACTGTTTGTTAAATAGTCTGCTAGTCACTGCAAAATAATAAGATGAAATCTTTAACATAATTTACGTCATAAAACAGTAAATACCGTAGGGAAATAAATACAAAGAATCCCTTAATACAGAATATTTATAAAATTAGTCTTGATATCTTTGCGGTCGCGTCTACTTGCGGTTGCACCAGACCCTAATCTCACGGTATTTTCCGTTAGCGTTTTGACGACAGCACAACATTTTTTGTTTTATGTACGATTTCTTACTCGTGACATAATTTACAATAATATATTTGTCCGGTGCTCGCTGTCAACGGTTTCAACACATTTTAATTTACAATGTAAAGTAAAAGAAGAACGCGTTCAAAGAACCGTATACAAATGTGAAACATTGTTTTAAAAGAAATATGGCGTATGTGAAGTCATTGACACACGAACCCAAAAATATTCCAACGAAGAATGGTGGCCATCACTCATTGTCAGTGGGGAAGGGGCCGACACCAACATGCCTGAACCATAACGACGAACTTGATTATTATTTTTATAAATTCCTGTCATTAAATCCTCCATCCTGAGCCTTCCAACTGTTGGCACGGAGTAACCTGGAACATAAATTAGTTGCACTTAAGATTTAAGAATCGAATTTACTGTCTTTGTCACGACGTGTTACTTTCGTGTAATATAATAAAAGCAAAATTTCTTTTCTTTGCCCCCGTAAATTTTAATATATTACGCTTACATCATGGTCACCATACATAGATGTCCTTACCTCTTCTCAATCTCAGAGAAGCCTCGTGTTCAACAGTGGAACCGAACCAGTTCAGAAGGTTAGCTGTTGTTCGGCACAACCCTGCTCAACTCGTCCCGGCCTCGATAATAATGGATTTGAATTAGCGTAAAGTGATAAAGTTTTTAGATGAATTAATGGGAATGTGCTAAAATCCGCACGAGATCTGGTAATCTAGCTCATGGTTCGAGGTGGACTTTTAAACTGGATTCAACTATCTAGGACCAATGTTTAAAACAAGCAATAAGCTTTTGCAAATCAACCTTAATTAACTATTTCAGGTATCTATATACACAAAGTGATAGAGGTTTGCCGTTGTACGCCCATTACGCAAAAACTACTAAATATATTTTTTTTTAGTTTAACTTTTAAAAAACTAAATTTTTAGCGATTTTTTAAGATTGACGCAGTGCTTTTGTTGTTCGATGCCCATCGAACACGGATATCTATGTTGAGGATAAATGCTTTTTCAGTATTTGGATTAAAAATTATATATATAATTGCTAATCATCTAGGTACATATGTACTAAAGATTTACATATAGTCCAACTTATCAGCTTTTGAGTTATCGCAAATTATCGTTATTACTATTGTAGTATCGCTTTTGTTATTTCCATGGGGAATCCCCTCTTGTGGACTGCTCCAACCATTAAGTTTGTAATAGATGGAGCTATAATATATTGTGCTATAATATGTGTATATTATCGCAAACCAGCTCATACGGTACTTATGCTACGATATAAGATATATCTTTGCAGGCACTTCTGCACAATAATATTCCTCGCTAATTGGGGATAGGTACTTTTTGCCACACGGCAATGTCTTGCTATATCAATTTACATATTTTGACGACAACATGACGACAACACATTAAGATCATTTGCTCGTTTGCCGGATATTAATTTAGTGTATTTATGTCATAGGCTTAATAACGTAAAGTTAACTATAGCTTATCAAATTTACTAGACTGTCTCGTTGGTCGAGTGGCTGCAAGCGCGATTGCCGATCGGGAGGTCCTGGATTCAAATGTTTCGGGTACGACTGGATTTTTCTAATTTAGAATTTTTAGTAGTGAGTCGGAGTCTGGATCTGGGCCCGGTATATGGTAATAGGCCTACAACCTATTCCATTGTGGGACCTAAACGTACTCGTAACTGGTTAAACGTGTACCAAATCCCTCTGTCTACTTCTTCGGGGATCACAGGCGTGATGTTACTTTTTTTTTATAACTTGTCAAATGACGCAATTTGATAGATGTCGTTACCAGGTTATATGAAAATAAGTGAGCATTGAAGTGGAATTATAAAAAGTTCGCCTGTAAACGTCTGTAGGTGCGAATAATGTTTAAGTAGGTATGCCGCCATAATAGGTAAGCCTCACGTCTATGGTACGTTATTGTCGATTGTCAGTGAACATTTGACACTTGAATACAGTTGGAGCGTTGTATAATTAACATACAATACTCTGGTAAAGAAATTTGCGTGCATGCTGCCAATATTAATAGATTGATGGCACATGTCAAAACTTGAGTTGATACTGTCTAAATGAGTTGGGCGTCGAGTACGGAGTATATTATTAAAAGTCGATCGACTGAATCCTTAAAATTTGCCCTATAGGAACCCGCTCGGACAGTTACTGTACGGTAGCATGAGGATTTATGGATTATCATTTATATGACCCCGAGCTCGTGTAATATAGTATGCTATTTGTGCAAGTTCACTAACAATAACATTTGTGAAGCCTCAAATGGCGTTTAGCCAAATGACCCATCTGAAATCTGTCAGCACCGACAGTTCTGTGTTGAATATTAATAAGTAAAACGAAAAATGTATCTTTTTAAGCGTATTTCTCTTAAACGTATTTTCTATTATTAAACGTTAAAATTAAAATCTAACAACGAGTGAACGAAATTATTTTTTATCACCTATCGGCCTTAACAGCGAGCCAGTTTTACCGCTCGGTCGACAACCTAACTTCAAATATTAATCGTTGTTGGCTACAGTAAGAGCATTAGTACTATCCGTTCAGAAACTTATTACATAACAGGCAAACAAATGGTTCGAGAACGTTCTGAAGCAATAATCATTCTGTAGGAAGTCTGGGTACCAATTTCCATATCGTATTAACCTTATATGTTTCCATAACTGTATATAAAAAAATTGACAAGTGATAAAAAATTTCTTTATTGAAATATACGAATCTATATCTATATCTATCTATGAATGTTTGTCTGTATGTCATCGATGAACTCAAAAACTACTGTACCGATTATTATGAAAATAGGTATATGTATGTATTTTTCCGTGGAGAAAGTTTGTATAATATGCTCATTGATGCCACTCGCCACCTGGTGACGCTGCAGAGTAGCAACTTCTGCCCCGTTCAACCGATTGTCATGAAAATCAGTATGACCGTGTATTTTTGTAGTTGTACAGCTAGTGTAATAAAATTATTATCGAAACAATAGAACGGCTTAATTCACGTGTACTTTTTCGAAACACCTCGACTACTTGCTCTACTAATTCGAGTACTGGTTGCGTATGGAGTTTATGAAAAAGGGGCGTGGGTGACTCTGGAAACAGTCGGGTTATCCAGAAAAAATATACGCGAGATAAATTTGAAGATGGATAAATTTCATAAAAAAATAAAGTTAATCACGTAGGTAGACTCGAAGTTAATCACGTAGGTAGACTCATAAAATAGTTAATGGTAAAAAATGTTAACTCTTCTTTGCTATAATAATATAGATATTATTGTTATTTGTGTACTGGAAATCTTACGTACAGAAACTATTTTTAAGAATTTTTATTTGTTCTTTTGTTTATACAGTGTAAGATATCGATATCGGTACATAAGCGGGCACGGAACTACTCGGATTTTGGTTTCAAATAACGTGAAATTGGGCAATCTCTTTAAGAGAATGACAATTCAATATTTTTGTGAAGTTAGCAAGAGTTTTCGCAAAATCGTTGTCGCTGATGTTTCGGGTATTTCGGAAATAATTTCCTGTTAACAATATGGAGTAAAAAATATGAAGAGGCTGTTGAAAGTTATACCTTAATTTCATTTACAAGAATTTTAACTTTCTGCTACGAAAATCTAAGTTTCAAAAGTGGCGAGTTGCTTTCACCCCAACTTTCCTTAATCAAGTTTTCACCAGATCTCCACGTTTTGGGGGACAAAGAAGCTATTCTGTTTGTTTTTACAATGATGTCCGTATTATTTACTATTTATTTTTACATGTATGTACGTATTTACTATTTTATTATTACATGTATGTACGTGTATGTGCATGGCTATGCAGTGATTTTAGGATTGCAATAATTGAGATATTTGCTACTCGCTGATGTCTGCTTATCTCGTAAGGGACCTGGCGTTATGAGAAAACAATAATAACGTACATAGATATACCCAGTACTTGACACAGTTCTGTGGTGAATGGTCAACTGCCACCCGACACCGTTGCCAACAGGAATGCGTTTAAGTTAACCGCACTGTGTGGCAAAAGCGTATTGAGTTTATGTATGATGGTTCGTATATAATTATGTTGAAAAAATCTTTAATACAATGTAACTTTGAATAGTTTTATTTAGACACGCTTACACGCACACACGCACACACGCACACACGCACACACACACACACACTCACACACCCACACACGCACACACACACGCACACGCTCACGCAAGTAGTCAATATAAATTGATTAAACTAAAATAATATGTATCAACTGATTTATGCTTATTTTATTTACTTATTCGTGTATGTTAAATTATTTATGTTAACATTCGCGAAAAAGTGAGTTTAATTTTGCTTTTACTTTTTATACAGGAGATTTTTTAGTCTCTCACATAAAAAGTAAAAGTCGAGTATAAAAGAGTGTTACACATAAGAACACATACGAGTAGGTATATGTACACTTCTTAAGACATTAATATTCTGCCTATGTTAGTATTAATAGAATGTAAGGTATTTCCGCGGAATCCCTTTTGTTACGGTGGCTTACATTCTTACTGTACACAACTTAGTAATAGTCGGTATATAACATAATATTATGTAGCGTTTAAACAGGTTCAACCTGTAACGAGACATTATACATAAGTATTAAATAATGTTCATAATGATTCGATCGATATTCGGCGTGTGTGCGAATAATGAAGGCAGAAGAAGCACGTATGTCATTATTTATTTGGCACCAGTGCTTTCTACCTAACTCGTAAAAGACCAGGCATAATTAATATTTCTTTGTGCTTCTATATTACTATGTAAAAAAAAATTATCTGATCTTAAGTGATAGCATTTAAAAAACTAATAATCTATATATGAATATATGAGGAGACAGCTTTATATCTCTTTTTAAGGAGATTACGCACATCGAGGAAAGTGAGATTGCGCTATTATTATCATCAGCGTCTTTTAGTCCGCTTGACCTTCATTCCAGTGTTTTGTCCATAATCTCGAAGGTAGCCTTGCGAGTTGGTTCGCAGAGTTTTCTTGCAGTGCCTATGCTGTGGCCTACCGTCGGTCAGGGTGTCTAGCCGTGTAGATATTTGTTACCTGCCGGCGGTCGTCGTTTCGTCGTGTCTAGGTACCGCGTCATACCGTTATCAGTCGGTCGCTAGGCTTGTCTAGGAGCGTATGCTAAGGGCAGGTGACATTGGCTTGAGCTGCTAAAATGAAGCTTGGACCTTTTTGCATCGTTTGTGCGATTTGACTTTGTTAAAATTTCTATAGACAGAGTAACAGCGCAGGAAGCTAAACTCTATGTATGTGCATATGTGTTACAAATATATAAAATAACACTCTTTACCTTCGAACTTTCAATTTTTTGCACATAAAAGTGTGTGATCAGAAGGTTCATAATATCAGAATACGGAGCTTAATGTTTTACAAAAAACACCCAAATTTCATATGTGGTACCTCAATTACGGTCAAATGTAAAATCTTCTGAAGTTTGTCCGAAGCCGTCTTGTACAAGTAGATATCGAGTTTTGCCGACATCTAGGAACGTTTACTTCAAAAGCAGTAATTGTAGTGTATTTTAATACATAGTGAAACATTCAAAATGACCTGTTGATTTAGTAACTAGGATGTTCGACTGCTGTGTTGTTTGTGAGCTCGAATTTCTATTCAAAATGTTACGTTGAACTCATTTAACATAAATGAGCTTGATTAGCACAAATGTACTGTTTCATTTGTGAATGCAAAATTTTATTATAGTATGTATGTATTTTGAAATGTATGTATAATATATTTACCATTGTCAGTTGCATGAATATACACAGATTTGCCCACTTTGAAATCAGATAGTCATTCGTGGAGAAGTACCAAGATATTATTCATATGTATATAGATAAAACAAATTGCTTTGTACGCTTGTACCTCAGTAGCTACGTTGTTTCGAACCATAAACTACGCGTAGGACTTGTTCATATCGTAAAATATTAAAATAACATGACTTATTTTGCAACTGCTGCGGCCGCTATTGTGGCAATCACTTATTAGGAAATTAAGGACAGATGTCCAGCTAAATGTAGTGTGACAGCTATTTCTTTAATTTAAATAACAATGAATGCCATCCATTGTGATGTACGAGTATATAGTATTTCGTAAGGCTTAGCAATATACAATAATAATATTCCGACATCTGCAAGCAGATTCGAACAGTTCTTGAGGACTAGAACTTAATAGTGTTCATTAATCTTGTTAGTGTCATTAGTATTAGTTGTTAATAACCTCGCTGATTTATATGAATACCCGATAATACCAAGTAAATATAAGATTGTTAGTATACATTAAATAAGTATTCTTTAGTATTCGATATAATTGAAGGTAATCGGAGATAGATATTAGGTACTCTCGTGGGAAAAGTTACGTAAAATAGTTTGTATTTCAATAAAAATATATTATTATTGTTATACACGAGGTCCTTTGCAAAAATATTGTCATCCTACAAATTGGTCATTTAACCCAAACGTCAAAAACAAAATATTTTCACAAGTAACATGGCAACACAGGAGCGATTGTTCCCGCGTTTTACGTGCGTCATCGTATGAAATAAATACAAATGCCAATTTAAATCTTGTTACAATGGAACATGAATGAATATTGCGTGTGGTCAGTTATTATTGCAACACCGTTTTATTTAAGAAAACAGTTCTATTGTTTATAAAATGGGACCCGACACGTCATATTTGTTTGGCGGTAAAATTGGCGGCCATTTTGTTGCGTAATATTTCATTTCAAAATGCAATGATGAATTGTAGGTACGTGATGGTACGGTAGGTAGAGATGTGTTTGTGAAAATAATGAATTTACAACTTGAGTAATTTACTCGCCAAACCTCTTACGGGGTAGGCAGAGAACCAAATATTTATATTTTTGCAAAGCTTATGTATTTGTAAAAAAAAACGTAAAGGTAACATCACTCCCGTAATCCCCGAAGTGGTAGGCAGAGGAGTGTAGTATACCTTCACGTTTCAACAGTTACGTTTAAGTCCCACAATGGAATAGTGGTGCGCCTATTGCCATACACCTGGCATATATCCAGACTCCGAGCCACTACTGGAAATTCTAAATTAGAAAAATCCAATAGTACCTAACCCCAGATTTGAACCCCGGACCTCCCGATCGGTAGTCGCGCTTGCAACCACTCGACCAACGAAGCAGTCTATATGTCTTATGTACCTATTTGTACAATCAGCATTCTTTTCATAGTTTGCATAGAGTTTTGATATTAATTCATACTCGTACCTTAACTGACCTTAGCTGGTCAAGATATATGAGTCCTGGTCTCCCTCGGCACCTGCACTCTTCAACAATCGCATCGTGTAATGTATCTATTTTTCATTTTTGCATCTAGCTTTGTGCCAATATTTATTGACGTTGGCATTTTCAATGATCCTCTTTATGTTTCGGAAAGCCATTAAACAGTGCATTTTAATTTGTTGTGACTTAACAGTAACTGTAATTCAATAAATTCGATATATATAAGTATATACGGATATTTATACACAATGTGGAATATGGCAATAGGCGTAAAACATAACTAGTAAAAACTGCGAATACTTCGGATAATTCTCCCATTTTTCACACCATTCCCGTCACAGAGGAGCTCCTCTGCCTAAGCCATCGAAGCAATACAGATGATTTTATATTATATTTTGAATTTGCTGAGGAAAAACATGGTAGAATAGATTCAGAACGTTCGTTTACTAAGACAGTAAAGCCAGTGGAATTTTAATTCACAGATAAAGATTTTTCTTTACACGCAAGAAAGTTAAAAATTACTCATCATCATCTCACCGGGCGCGACGGAGACTAAAAGCAAAACAATAAAAGAACATTAAACCCGTTAATAAATTTCCTAATAATGTTAATGTTATAACTGTATTTACTGTTAATTCTGTTTACAATACCGCCCTTGTAACGGTTGGGATGGGCAAGTTTACAGCTTTATTACTTTATAGTTCTGACCATTGTGTTAAGGGTGGAAGGGTGGAAGGGTTCGCTTCGAAACGAGAAACTTCCTGATAAAGGATTGCATATAAATAAAACTATTACAATAATAGTTTGTGTACTCACAAACCATTGTTAATAATAGTTGTACTTGGCTGGACCGAAAGTGTTTTATTGTTTCGTCTTTCTCATTTTTACTGCTGAGAGAACTTTCACGTTGATAAGTGTTTTTTCATCTCTTGTGTGTTCCTTTCTTTGTCTCAATAACTGTTTTTAACAAATATACCATTGGAATTTTTCATTAAAATAATGTATCGTTTGAAAGGTGTACGTTCGTTTAAATATTACATTTTCATTAAACCGGTATGTGTAATAAGCATTATGTGCTTCCAATGAAACTACAAAAAGCGTAGCGTTTTGTTGAAATATGTCATTGTTGTCATAGATTCTGTCAAATAATTCGTGATTGCTTAGTAATATATTATCATGCCAGGTTTCTGACCAGGTGGGCAGAGAGGACTGACTACCAAATATCCACACAGACCTGATGTGCTTCTTCTATATTCATCGCTGTTTTCATAATTGAAATCTGATGTATAGCGGTTTAATTCCAATATCGAGAAACCCGTATGTTTTAAAAGTATACATAAAACAAATAAAAACATTACAATCACTAGCAAAGCGTGATTCGCTGTCAAACAAAAAATTATTAAATTATCTTAACTCTACATTGTTCCTTAATTATTCGATATATTACAAAAGACTAATACTATAATATTTAAAACAATTCAAGCTGATCTGGTTTTTATTTAAATATTGTACCTGCTCTAGCAGTCTCTAAAAGGCTTCTTAAAGTAGTTTCTGAGTTGACGGAGACATAAGCGAGCAGTACAAGCTGTTATAAAGTGATCTCTCTATGCCTACTCCGTAAGGGATTTGGCGTATCGATATGTTTTTATTTAGCCTAGCAAATAGGCAGACGGGCCATCTGATGGTAAGTAGAGACTGTTACCTATGAACTTTTGTAACATCTAAGGAGTGACCAATGTTTTACCGGTTCTGATCGGCGCTGCCCTACCGGCTCTGCTTTACACATGAAGGAGAGCTCTCTTTGCGCTTTTTATGAAGAATAACACTAATATATTATAATTCATATTATCTTTTTTACTAGTCTTCTCTTAACGTAATTGTATGTTTTCATAATGGAAGGCAGTAAGATTTGCTCATAGAATTTTTTTAAATATTTTGAACTGTCGGCGGGATTTTATTTGCCGCTAGAAATTATTACCGCGCATTATCATCTGGATTTTATTAGCAGCGTATAAAAAAGCGAAACTAGAATATAGCGGTTTAATTTGCACTTCGATCGATCGAAACGTGTAATTTG
>DWFT01000476.1:0-11786 GCA_018246795.1 Microceris patrobas patrobas
CTGCCCGTCGGCGGCCAGGGCATTTAGCCGTGCCTATTTAGGCTGTGCTATACCGCAATCAGCCGGTCGCCAGAGCCCCGTCTGTCATAGCAGGGTGTACCACGTGCAGATGAGGTTGGCTTGGGCTCCTGAGATGGTGGTTGGAACACACATATTACAAGTACACAATTCAGTTGGTATTTTCGTTAACAGTTCGCGATGAAATAAGTGTCAAGGTTTTAAATTTTATGTCATATCGTTATTCGTTGTGCTCTCCAACGTTACTACGCTTATAACCACCCACGATACTTATGGGTGTGTCTGACAAGTCTAACAAGCTAATCAATACGGTATGTCAGTATATTAAATTGTATACATTAAATGCCTTTGATGCGATAGCTCACGAACTGTATGTTAAGCTAGGACGTTGTCGGTCTTAAGATAAACGATTGGTGAGGAAATACATCATGAGGAATCTTAGGGTTCTCCATATTGTTCCCTAAAGCGAGTGAAGTCAGCCAACTCTCACTTGGTAAATGTAACAGACCACATCCTTCAATTTTTCGCAACAGTGAAATGAGTTGATAAAAAGGTTGATGATAACGATAATAATATTGTTACTGATGATTATTGATAAATTAAAACAAAGACATCACTACGCTTATTTCTGTGTAGGTGTCAAAAAGCCAAAAATTAATTGTGTTTATTTTAAAACCCACCCCCTAATTTAATCATATCTGCAGAATAGAGTAACGTAAGTCACGCTACCCCATAAAGAAGGTGCGCGAAAAATACTGGGGTTACTTAGGGTTCTATAATCTGTACTAATATTATAGTCATATCCAATAATTAGTAAGATAAACCTTATATCCATAGGAGTAAGAGTCAAAATCACTCGGCTGTAATGTCTTACACACGCTTATACAGTAAAATGACTCCTATTGTTTGACTTCGGAGTACAAAGACTATAAATAAAGAATTTAACTATACTAAATCATTACATCTATATAACTTAGTTATCTAATAAATTAAAAATGGATAGCGAACAAAATTATTTTATCATAGGAATCATAGAATGCCTTCACTGTTTGACTCCGTTCAGGCGATGCTTCGTTCCACCCTTAAGAATAAACCACCCTATTTTGCTAGCGTATAAAACATTTTTATATTCGTTTAATGAAAATCAACCACATGAAAGTAGGACATATCTTTAATTCATTCATTCAATATTCTCATAATTACTTTTAGGCTGTATGTCAATCCACGTTTGTTCACCAAGGTGTGTAGTGCATTTCAACCAAATTTATAATGAATATATTAACGAATATAAATTTATAATAACGAATTTTATAATATCTGAAAAAAATATAATCGGTTGCTAACTAACTAACCTAACCCGTAAGGCACCTGACGTGACGTTTTAATAATAATATCATAACACCGGGTGATAATAAATAGGAGTGAAAAGACTATTATAGCAAGCAGCTATCGAGACAGAACAAGCTGAAGTGATAGCTTGTGCTTTAGAGATATGAGATATGAGTGTACAACATGCAGAAATCAACTTGCGACTACTGCTATCTGGCTCCACCTACCGATACATGTCGCTCTCGTCTTCGATACCTCACTATTTCGCTTTCACGTTATCATAGCGAGGTGCCTAGTTAACTTCTGCGGGTTATATGTTAACACGCCTGCCGAGTTCACCCGATGATGCCCGAACGAGCCGCGCGGAACTACCCATAATGTTACGCTTTGTAGTATTCAGTTTTTTTCCAATTTAACTAGTGTTAGTATTAAAGCTCAATCTGTTAAACTTTTGGTTAAAGACTTGGAATTAATAATTATGCGTATTATTACTGATAATAACATAATGTTATAAATGTAATTGTTACTATGTTATACTACACACATTTAGGCTTGCATGTTTTAATTTATTATTTAATCTGCGCGAACTGGAATCAAACCCAGTAGTACCGTAATCATCGTTATACCCATTGTGTCGAATATATTCAACAAAGTATTTACTTAAATGTATTTAATAATATTTTGTGTATATACAAAGTCTATATTTTATCAATCATTCATTACAGCAACAAGTGTAAAGAAATCTTTGGACACATAATATTATGTTTGAATGTAATCTTTACATGTGTTTATGACATCTTACTTAAAATCCATTGTTTACATTGTTTTGATGCAGTTGTCAGAAATAAAAAAATATGTCACACTGGCCGCAATGCAATTGTATCAGAGAAACGAAAAATTATAAATATATGAAACATAACAGCACATAAACCTTATTTCCATCAGAAATAATCGGAGTAACTCTCGAGTCTTAAACAAACAAGTTTAACTTCAATAGTAACCAAAATGCGACCTAAACCAATCGATACCAATGCGTTTTTTCATTAATACATTGTAACATGAACAACCGGCGTGGTGTCGGGAACAAAGCAATCGTAATACGGATATCGCACACAGTAAGTACGGGGACAAGGGCTGTCTTGTAACGGCCATCATATGGGGCCCGCGCAGACCCCACACTTCCTACACAGGGGTGCAATGACGTTCAGCAACTGACGCGGAAATGCGAAAAATATCGATTTGGCACAATGCGGGTTACTATATTATTGAAATTTAAAAAAAAAAACAAGTTTATAAGAAGCTGAACTAAGCGTTGGTTGAAAATGAGAAAGAGTATTTTTACTTTTTACATTTTAAAACGATCAGGTAAGCGCCTTCTATCAATGATATTTAACTTGGTATATTCCACATTGATGCGCTTTGAGTTATCTATAGAAATCCGTATCAAACGTCACATGGATTCCTACTTGAATCCTGTGTGATCCTGTGATCTACATTGGAAGGGCTCAAGCATACTTACTAGTGGTTTTGTATTATTATTTTATACCCACGCAAGGTCCCTTACATGATAGGTGGGTAATACTGAGTTCCAAATATCTCAATTTCTATCTGTCGTACTTATACATTCTTTCCTTTTATGCACGCCCTGTTCCTCATCAGATGGTATGACCTGACCTGTTTGACCAAGTTGGGTGGGTTTGGTTTACCCCAACAACAGCATTTATTAACATGCGGTATGATTTCGGATGTCTTTATAAGTGCTATGTCATAATTAATTTCGACAGTTATGCCACTCTGTATAAATATATCACAAACAATCATTTGCATAGGGGTTGGCTTGTGTCCATCACCCTAACTGTATTACCTAAACACGAGGACTGCTGATATCCATTGAGTCAAAGAAATGTTATTTTTATTATAATGTCACAATAGGACATACAAATTAAATATACTATTTAATAGTAATTTCAAAAATAAACATCGTTTAGAATATTAAAAAAAAAATAGTATAAAATAAAATGTAACATCGCAAGGAAAAATTGCATTGTGTAGTGTTAATCAATGTTCTTTATGACGTAAGAAGTTCAGCAGTATTTTTGCAGCTTGGCACATTATATCCTTCATCATCATCATCTCCAGCCTATCTCAGTCCACTCGGCCTCTCCCAAAAGGGGGTTTAGGCATGCCGGTTGAAGATTGCAGGTGAGTTTGGCTATATATCCTAAACACTTCCCAATTTATCTACATTTCCCAATTTATCCCAATATAGCTACAATATATCCTTAACACTTCCCAATTTAAAAGCCTAATGCTGAAACGGCAAGTGTATATGATGAAGATATGGTATAAAGATACCTCCATATTACCAATACCCGTCAGCACAGATTTAAAGGAAAAAAATTCCAAGTATAAAGACAGCATTAAGGTTTTATCTTCAAGGCTTAATAACCGCAATGTGTGGTTATTTATTTTATAACAACACGAGTTCTCCCTTTGTTACACTCTTTCCGTGGATATGATGGCATGCCGTGAAATAATGAGTCCTGGAAGAACGAGGTGAGATACGAAACTCTAAAGGACTTGTTCCAACCGATACTAGCAGAGAAAATATGAATTCTGAAAAACGAAGATTTGAGGCCGATAATAATCTTAAAAATATATTATATCCGATAAAGTTTCAGATCAAAGTCAAATGACATAATTTTATTGACCTAATAGGTCAGATACTGGTTGATGGGGATTCAGAAAGGTCCGCTATCGGCGTGGGTGATGGTGATGGTGAAAGGTGGTGAATGTAGAAGCACATCAAGTCTGTAAGAACAGCTACATATACATCAACAGAAATATATATTTTGTACTCGATTTACTCACACACATGTGTACTCGTACTTTTAAATAAAAATAGCTATTGCTGTTGGAAATATTCCGTGTAAACACGGAAAGTCGCGTATGCTTAAGCAAATTAGTAATGCACATTTTACAAATGTAATTCATTAAATGCAGTAATACTAGTTAATCTAACGCCAGGGGGGATTTATGCATTCCTGTTTAGTTTTTTTGCTTGGTGTCACACAAGTACCTGAGCCTACTTAGCATTAAACTGTCATTACATTCTTTGCTATTACTGTTAACAAAAAAAACGGTCTTGTCTCTGCCCGCTCCGCCAGCGACAAAATCATTTACGGCCTTTCGTTTAGATGTTCTTTGTCTGACATGTCGGTAAGGCGGCTTAATAAAGGGGTGCAAAGGGCCCACCCCGCTGCCCCCCACGCCAAAATGAATAACAAAAATCAAAGGCGAATACTACTTCACATTTCGGAGGCGTTATTTTTATAAATGCTGGCTGTAATTTACACTTTGTGTAATTAAAAATATGGCGGCTCTATTGTTGAAAATTTTTGTTGTTGTAATCTTTTGGTTTACATAATTGAAAAGTCGTTTTGAGCTTTTTTAACACTTAAATGCAAAACAACTACAGCTTTAAAATCAGCTTAAATCTGGCTTAATTTCTATTCTTCTATATGTATAAAAACACCACCTTTTAGTCCAAGTAAAATTTAAGTACCTATACAAAATGGCAAATTAATTATGAAACCCTTTCAGTAGTTCTAGACTATCAGACTGGTTAGTTTCGTAACAAATTTCACTGAATAGTTGATGAGCATACTTTTAATTGAATTAAGGACAATCTCACTTTCTAAACGAAATCATTTAAGTAAACAGCCCTATTCTGTAATTTCGCATTCGATATTCGAAAAGGGGCGAAAGACATAATTAATCGAGCAACTTCTGTCACTGGCTACCTCTCCCTTCCACTGCGAACTGCCATCGGTTGGGGTGGGGGCAACGAAATCGTGAAATGTGTCCCTAATTTTAGCTAAATTACATTAAGTGTACCCCCAAAACCCACTTTATTTTGAACGTAACAAGTTCCATTTTAAATTGTGCTATTCGAATTTCGAATACAAAACGAAGGGTAGTTTTTCAAATATGTAATTGTATGGGATTGTGGTCATTAAGTACCGACAATCAAATTAAGAGTTGTCGGCGGATTTGTGCAATTTGTTTAGGTTTTTTAAGCGTTTACCCGCACGCTTATTGTACTTGTGATTGTTAAGCTTTAATTATGTGTACATCAAGCAATATCGGTAGAATTACATTTATTTTAAGTTACTTTTTAGATCATTATCTTAATTCGTCCCATTCTGGAAGAGGACCTATGTTCAATAGAACGATAAAAGAGTTGATGGCGGTAATGAAAATGTTTCCTGTGATTGACTCCGATTTCTTTATTTTACTCATCACATATTCAGATCTTTAGGACGAGTGGTGACTATTAAAACGTTTATCGAAACCAGTGAGAACTATTGGTATGTAGATGTATAATGTATTTGTAAATTGCATATTCATTTCAGGCGAGTGCACTGAACCGCAAAACAGTACAATTTTAGTTCCTTCCCTCCTCAATAGATGGCATAAGGATGTTTCTTAAAGTACTTGGTCAAAATAACATGTGTTTTCCTCATAAATCCACACGATGTGGGCTGGAGTTTTCTAAGGAAAATAAAACAGAGTGATTTGAATAATTTGAATGTCATTCCAATGTTGTATAATGTAAAACATACTTAACAGTCAGTTCCTCGGTCAGTATAACTTTGGAACTTGTTAAGCGACTGGCGACCCATATCGCGTTCTTGATACGCTGTCGAAGCTGTAAATTCACACCCAAGTACCGGCGAAACAGATAAAAACATCTTGCTTTCTTAATCTCGTTCAGTAACGGTTTTTAGTGCACGGTCCTCGCAACTGAGTATTGTGTTGCTGTCCGACGCAAATGAAATGGAAAATTTTCTCAACTAAATAATTAATTTATATTATTTACTGTACTACTTATATTTATTGTCGTTTTAGAAACGGATTCATTACGAAATTATTCAAGGTCAAGATTATGGTAATAATTTAAGATGGAGTGGTGCAGTAATCGAAGCCAATATCATCATCGATAGTTTCATCACTCCTCTGTTGGACTCATGTCTCTTCTTAGAACGTAAAAGATTGAGGGGCAAATCACTTATTAACAATATTTAGGACGTTCTAGCCGAAGTCTCATTTCCTATTTCATGGGACATATAACATAACTGATGGAACTTTGGTGTACTACACTCCTCCGCCTTTTCCTTTGGTGAAATACACGCGTGATTATTATGTTAGAACCAATGTTTCCGAAATCAGGATGTTTGTACGTATACAAGAGGTACGACAGGTCTGTATTTATAGATATTTGGCATTCTCTGCTTTTTGTCTACTCCGTAAGGGAAGTGGCATGATGATATAATAATAACCAATTATCCGCCTCGTTTAAAAACATCGTTATCACAATTCACGATCACAAAAACACTCGTCCAATACATTTTTCTACTATCACTCGTCTGATAAGATAACAGAAGAGTCAACATTCTAACTTAAATAAACCATGGCGATAAGTCCCATGGCATATGTCCAACATATTCGCTTAGGGCAGTGGGATTTAAAGTTTTAACGCATAGGTTCATTTGTAAGGGCGTGTGCAATCTGGCAACGTGCAGTTGGTCAGCATGGTTGACTTTGACCTTAACAGTTTCATTCTGAGAGAGTCTAATGAATAGTTACAAAGATGATGATGATGTAAATGGTAATATTTCTTTACATTATAGATGTATTTTTTAATAAAACGGATTTAAGTTTTAAATGTGAACAACTTTTATTTTTTAAGATGTTTTTGGAGACGTGATAAATTAAAAGTATGTTTCGCATGTATACATACATATAGTATTGTCAGTATGGTATTAAAAATGTTAGTTCATAAATGTATATTGTATTTAAAAAATCATATAATCAACTTTACTAATTGGGACAGCTTATTAATATTTACAAATACCAATTAAAGTGTACTCCATACTTTAAATTACACTGGCTTGTAATGTAACATTGAACAACAAGCACAAGACGTGACAGAAATTTGGTTGACCGATACATTGATTTCAAAAATATCCGTAAAAGGCATAATAAGATTTTGCAATTCAATTTCTATTACTACTAATACAGAGTGCAATTTCCTTTGTTACAGGTACGTTGATATGGCAAGGATAATCGCTTTCTGTGCTTCGTTTTCTATGGTTTGTATTTATAGTTTTAAAACGGAAACGATATGGAGGATAAGACAGTTAACAAGTAATACATGTTAACAAGTAATGCTCATTATCATATTATAATACATCGAGGTATATATGGCGTTATTATTTTTTATATCTTACGATTAAAAACGTATGACTTATCCATTATCTATTTAACTTTCTCCAATCCATTCTTTCTTCTCTATTAATTGAATACTCACAACTTATTAGTTACATAATACCAAATGTAAAAATCAAACTGTTTTTTGGTATAAGGTCACTTATTTATTATAATTTATAATATTTAAATTGTTAATCAATGAAAACATAATTTACGGGTTACTTGTATTATAATAACTAAAACCATTGCTTTCGGTTAGATAGGTTTATTGCAATAGTAATTCCTATAATGACATAACAGATTATATTGAAGCACTTTATAAAAAAAGTATTGCCTAGAAAGAGTGGGCTTTTGCTATGGAAATAAATGTGGAGAAGCATACTCCAATAAATCCTCTCGGAGGCTGTAGACCGGGGTCCTTTAGCGAATTCTTGGTTGCATTGTGCACTGAGTCATTAAACTCTGTAGATATAGCCGCATAACGGTCCCCGGCACGCGGCTGCTCGCACCAGCGACTCGCGAAGGTAACTGTTCACACGCTCGCCAAAACCACTTACGACTACCTGAACATACTCAGCACTTGCTTGACACGTTTAAAAGTCGACTCTGTAGCGGAGGAAACAAGGACTGATTTGGTTTTATAATACTAAGGTCATACCAATTGTTAAAGTTTCAGCGGTAATGTGGATACAGCTTAATAGAACTTGAGTTTGTGTTTTGTGTTCGATATTCATATGAGACCAACGCAGCGCGACATACATATCATTTGACATATGGCTCGTGCACGCGAGCAATACGTCACACAGATTAAAATCGAAAGTTATAACGTTTATTATAATTTCGATGATGCTAACGTTTACGTTATCTACGTTGTTATGTAACGTCTACAAACGTTTTATCTGTTTAAATAAAACATATCAGTATCATATAAGCGAGTTACTGATGTCAATACTCGATTGGTAACATGTAATTCCTATAAAAACATGAGAAAAGAAAACAATGGAGTTACAGAAATTGTAGGCGAGCGTAGATTGCTCACGCTTCAACGCATGTACGGCTACGTATGTACGAGTACGTACTCGTATATACTACTAGGACGCAGCTAGAAAGCGTTTACTGTTTCGATAAATAGAAGTAAAATCTACGCATGAAGGGCGTTTTGCTTTTACTTTGCAAATTCTCGTGACAGTCGGCCATCTTCACGTTCGAAATTCAAATAAACGTTTCCGTTGAATGACAATGAACTTGATAGAGCAAAAGATGTGATACGTTTTAAACAACAGCTGAATATAAACGGAACGCTGGGTCAGTAGGCGATTATATTATACTTGGGATATACATAGTAAAGTCACGTATTAATATCGCGATAACTGTTCAATAATTGTAAAGGATACACACGCCCCACTTCGGTCACCGCATTGATTTTAAAAATAGAACGGTGCGTTTTCGATGCACGCTTCTGCTTCGATAAACTATGCATGCTATTTTAAGACGATGAGCGCTATCACAATGGCTTAGAGGCCATAATCGATTAATTTCTAATCTGTACTTATAAGTGTGTAACATTGAGCGGTGCGGTTGAATGGTAGGAAGGAATGGAACGTATTTTATGTAGTCTTATGAGTATATTGTATTTTGAATAGTAACAAATAGAAGTCGTAAATTTCGCGCGATTCTGTCGTAAATAGGATCCGACGTCCAATGAGATTGATTTTTCGGAATTATCTTTGATGACTCTTTCTTGTGAAGTCTGTTTTATTTTCCTCGTGCAGCGTTCCAAGTATTCTTATGTAAAGACTATTTATAACTGTAAGAAGTTTATTTAAAATATAGATATGCAACTATATTATTTATTCATTGTGTGTTCGTTTCTAATATTTGTTTATGTTTGAAGTATAAATTTTGAAACAGTTATATCATTTGGATTTTTTTTGATGAATTTGTAAAATAGTTTTTCATGTAAGTAATTACATTTACGCTTTATTTGAGTGAACTATTTATTAAGTACAAGTAATTTAGTATTTAATAGCAATTATTATGAAAAGTAATATATTAAAGTGGAGTTTATATGGGTTTAAGTAAGGTTTTTTGTTTGTACCATCATAATGCCTTCAATCCCCACCCCTGGACACGCAGCTTGGGAGATCCCAAATAAACCCCACGGCGTTATGGTGCTCTATGAGAAAGGGTTCAGCCCATTTGTGGACTGATGACAAGGACAGACAGGACAAGCTGATGAAGACTAATTTAGATTATGTCAGCACTATGCTCTACTAATCAACCATGGACTTCGATAATATAGCATAATAATTGAAATAAGTAATGACAGAGTAATACCAGTTTATCTAGAGTATAGATATTTAACAGCTATGTATGTGGCATATACAAAAAAACATTTTACGCTGAAAGAATGTCTATGACGTAGCGTCTATAAATAAATAATTTAAAGAAATAGAATAGAATAAAGAGCGTTCTACAAATATGTATCAGGTGCTTTAATTTCTATATCATAATATATTAGAAGCAAATTTATTCAGTATATAAAATATATGACCACATATTTTTCGTTCATGCGACCTCCCATTAATACGAGGTTGAGGAAATATACAAATGTCGTCATGTATAAGGGCAAGCAGTTTACCTCCGAACATCCGGTAAAAAGTGTGTTTTTACTCAAATTATATAGTTTCAACGATTTGTTTATCTTTGTCTATAATATGCTATTGTCCATTGTCTATGCCCTGATAACGACTTCGTATTTATTTACTGGATGGTTATAAGTGATCTATGGACATTAAACATATCAAATGATTATTATCAAATCATCAGTTGCTATTTTTGTTTCGATTTGTTTTTTTCTTCATTATGCTTTGCAGGACTTGTACTTAGTGGCATAGATGTAAGGGAAAACTTTGTTTATGGTAATGGTTATGCATAAAAATTAAAAATGGCATGTAAAGCAGATGTGACACTCGCAGGTTGCGTGAGTGCTGTATAACAGCAAGCCCGCCTGAAGGTGTAGGCAGGTGGTGTGATTTATGTGTTGGCAGCACGAGCGTCTCTCGTTTTTTCGCGTGAAATAATTATGTTCTGTCGGAAGTGTCGATACGGCCATTCCTCGTTCATTCATTCATTCATTCATTCATTCATTCCTTCATTCATTTGTTCATTTATTTATTCCTTCTTACATTTTAAAATATTGTGTTGATATTGTTCATGTAAAGTTTGTTTTAAAATGATTAAGAGAAGTATACTGGGAAGTATTTTTTAGATAATACAAAGTTGTTATATAATGAAATATTATAAACACTAGAATTACGTTACTATAATTATAATAATAACCTCTACCATAATCATAATTTACTATCATTTTTCATTTTTGATATTTTATACTGAGTTTCAGTGCGTGTTGAGTGAATGAAAAAAATGAACTATATAAAACGTCATAAATTTTATATGCCGGCTTAGAAATGTCCCGATTATGCCGCAGAGAGCTATAACTTGTAAGACGCCTCACTCGGTAATGGTATTAAACACCAATATTGACTCGTTTGCACTCTAATAATGTTTATTCGAACACGTTTATGAGTCTTGTTTGCTAAATATGTATGACTTTAATATTTGCTGTAACATGTTTAGACAAAATGGACTTTCGGCGCGCAGTAGCGCTGTTAATTGTTCAAACGTAGATATTAAGTACTTTTTAAAACATAGTACGTTAACGAAAACATATTGAAAATTGCAATTATCTATAAGTGGTGAATAAATAACAACACGCTGAAAGGCTTACTAAAAACTAAGATGACGGTATATTATTTATAATTAGTAAAGAAAAGTAATTAGTAAAGAAAGAAGAGGAAGCGGTGATAGCCTAGTGGTTAAGAATTCAGCCCCTCACTCCGGGGGTGCCGGATTCAAATCCATGGCGCGCACCTCATTATAAAAGTGCGTTTTTAATTTAAATACCACTTGCTAATGGTGAAGGAAAACATCGTGAGGAAACCTACACATCTTAGAAATTATAGAAAATAAAAATCTGAGGTGTGTGAAGTCTGCCAACCCGCACTTGGCCAGTGTGGCAGATTATGGCCTTTACCCTCTCAATATGAGAAGAGACCTATATTCCAATAGTGGAATTATAATGGGTCGATTATTATTTAAAGAAC
>DWFT01000477.1:0-11785 GCA_018246795.1 Microceris patrobas patrobas
TATATAGATAGATAAGATAAGAATAAGATAGATATTTATATATTGAATAATTATTAATATTCAATTTTAATATTTATTATTAATTTCTAATATCTAATTCTTTACAATAAATTTTATTCATCAATCTAAGTTTCTTTTAGTTTACATTTCATAACTATTAATAGTACTGTTCAATTTCTATTCCAGTTTTCAAGAGGGGTAAAACAAATGCGGAGCATTGTAAAAATTATTACTATCGAAAGAAAGCAGCCAAGGAAGCGGAAAAAATTCGTCAAGGCTTGTCAGTAAAAAAACCAAAAAAGAAAACAGCAGCAGAACGTGCTCGTGCTTATAGACTGCGAAAAAGTATGCTTTCACAAGTAAGCGAATCATCCGCCACTGAGATTTTATCTATCCCGTCAACTTCAAATTCACGAATAAGAACTTCTGAACCATCATCTCAGTTAGCTACCACCAGTGCTATTACAGATCGACCAGATGTCTCAACGGTGTCCAGTATTGGTATTGCTGATCATGATACTGATAATTTACACGATCCATTTTTTAATGATGCCAAAGAAGTATAACTTCTCACGCGCGTACATAAGTACACGCACCCTTTTTTATTTTTTATATAGGAATAAATTATAAAAAGATAAATTATTCCAATATATCTAATGTATTTCATTACAGTACGTACCTAATATAACACGTAAATTTTTAATATACAATTGTTAAAAAAGTATCGATATGAGTGAGTATCGATACTTTAAGAGTATTCAGTATTGAAATGACTGTTTGATGGCGATGGCGATTGGCGATTTGATGACCAATGGCGATTTGAGTTCTATTCATATGAGTTGGTATCGATACTTTGGCGGTATCGGAACATCACTACACGAACTGACTCATCCGAGGGAACACAGCAAGTGCAAGTGTCATGACAAGTGCTGACTTACGGGTTGCAAATAGGTAGGCACTATCACATACATAGTCTGTATATAACAGCCCCAGGGTTTAAGACTAAACTTACCCTAAAAGGTTAAGTTTATGTGGTGGTGGAACGGATCCTGGGCATTGGGGTTGGAGTACAAGGGACAACTTCTAAGAGTTCTTCGACTTGTTTAACATTATTTTCATTTTTATGTAAAACACAGTGACAAAGGCCCAAATTCACAATTTTCTTAAAAGATAATATTAATATTATAATGATTATTACAATGGATATAATAATTGTGGTATAAGACTAATATTCTCCATATAAAACAATATGGGTTTTTTCAATAAAATGGTCTAGTCTTTTTACAATGTCATTTGTTTCAGTATTTTGTTGAGTGACAATAGAATCAAGGTTAATATGAGTAAGATTTAAAATAGGTATATACAGTTTATTTTTTTATAAGCATTTCTGAATTACAGCAAGAGTCATTCGCAATATTAAAATTTATGTGAATTGGTTGAATATTAATTGTTTTGAGAACTTGGGTATTAACCTTGAATCTTTATGATAGGCTATACAACCTTTAGGTAAATGTAATGATCCAGTGCCTGATATAATCATTTCTGTACTATTGAAATTTTGACAATAGATAGATAGTTTAGAAGGAACTATGATAACATATATCCACTTATTATTGTATAAAGGTTGTCAAAAATCTAGATGACCTTGGAGGAATTTTGTTTTACAATAATTAGGCACTGAGTTTAAGGCTTTCGAGATTATTTCCGATTCGCAGATCGGTGTAGAGGAACTAGAATACATATCTATAGCATCACAAATATAATTAAGATTAAATATAGTTTTACAATTTCTTAAACTATTTAATTTACAATAAAAAGATTTATTTTTAGTTATACCTATATACTTAGTAGATGGAATTATAATTGTATAACATTTGTTTATCAAAGGAGTTGGAAGGGGTATACTGTGGTATAAATCATATGTTTAGAAATTCGATATCGGAGAAGTGAGCACTTTGTTTACACAGGGACTTAGAGGCGTCTATCACACCGTTCAGGTTTTTAATATGAGGTTCTATATATGAAATATTTATTTTATTATTTTACGTCTATTATTTTAAGTGACCCTTTAGGGTCAAAATATATTCCGGAAGAATTTATCGGTGTTTCTACAAAGGTTTCCCTTGCGATAACCGTAGGACTGCAAAAGAAAAGATAATGTAAGCTAAAATTATCTACGGTACATATGGGACATTATTTAATTTTATGTTTAATTATTTTAAAACTAAATACTACGTTTTACTTATAAACTTAACTAGTTGCATCTTTGCGACGAGCCAGTTTCACTTCATCATAATGATGAATTATGTGTCGCCTGTTTATCAATAAAGTTAAACTGTTTCTGCCATTTATTTTTACAATTTTGTAGGGACCTTTCCATATTGGTGAAAGGGCTTTCCGCAGTCGTAGATGGTTTTTTAAATATACGTAATCCCCGACTTGATACTTTACAGGGCGAGTACGGGCATCGTAGTATGTTTTAGACGATTCTTTTGACTTATTTATGTATTCTAAAGCTTTGTCGCGTGTATTTTTAAGGCGGTGTTGTAACATTCGGATGTAGTCGGGATATGTAGCGTCTGCGGCGGACTCATATATGGAGTTGGGAAGGAAAGGTTTTTGGCCAAAAATTAATTCATAAGGGCTATAATTAGTCGTGCAGTGTATAGTCGTATTATATGCCAACATTGCTGTGTAGACGTATTTAGGCCAGTTATCTTGGTTTTCGGATATGTATGATTTGAGGTATTCTTTTAAAGTGGAATGACTACGTTCCAAAGCTCCTTGTGTTTGTGGGTGATAGGGGGAGGACCAAAGGTTTTTAATTTTAAGAAATTTACATGTTTCTTTAAACATTTCTGCTGTGAAATTTGTGCCTTGGTCTGTAAGAATAGTTTTAGGGATACCGAATAGGGATATGAAGTGAATGAGACCTTCGCTAGTCTCTTCAGCGGTAATGCTGCGAATTGGATACGCTACGGAGTATTTGGTAAGATCATCTTGAAGGGTAAGGATGTATTTGAGTTTAGCGGTGCCCGATTCAGGGAGAGGACCGACTATGTCTAAAGATATTCTTTCAAAAGCTGAAGTAGATGTGCTAGTTATTTGCATCGGCGCGCGATTTATTCGTCTTAGGGCTTTATTTGTTTGGCAAGAAGTGCAATTTTTTACATATGATTCTATTTCGCTACGCATATTTTTCCAGTAATATTGTTCCCGAATTCTATTGTACATCCTCGTGGATCCGAGATGTCCGGCGACGGGTATATCGTGGTTTTCGCGCAGGATGTTTTGGACTTCGGAAGGGCTTGGATAATATATTTTATTGCGGAAAATGTGGATTTCGATACCGGTTTTATGAAACAGGTGTGTAAGAATGTTATATATTTTAGTGAATGTATGTTTATCAAAGGGGTTTTTAAAGTCAGTGATGCTTATTTTATTTACAGGTTCTGTTTCGGATACTAAATGGTTTCGGAGGTTTTTTATTGATTCAAAAATGTCGTTATAGGAACAAGTGTCAAAATGATGAACTTTAATAAATAAGAAATAATAATGCTTGTTATGGGTGAGTAATTTATAAGATAGTAAAGCCCTTTCTGAATTTATAAATGTTTCAGACTCCGAGTAGTTTGATAGGATATCCTGGACATAGGGATTTGATTCATCAAGGTCAAGGGATGTTGGGATTATAAGCACTTTATTCTGACTTTTAAGTAAACTGTCATTATGCTCGACAATTATTGTGTCGTATTTAACTGTCGAGGGGGTTTTTAGGAACTTTGTATAAGTGTCAGACATGTCAGGTAGGTTTTGGTCTGGAATAGACAGGGGATTGTTTGTGGGTTCTGGACTTGGAAGGTTCAAAGGATTTGGATTATTATTTGGTATATTAAATGGAATGCCTTGTAATGGGTCGAACTCACCATCAGGTAAGTTTACATCGTTAGGGGAGATTGGGAAACCGACATCTCCTAGAGGAACACCGGATAAGTCTTCTAGTGTTATTAAGTCGTTATTTGTTGAGTTGTCAGGGTCGTGAGTTTCGATAGGTTCGGGGTTTTGATTAGGGTTATTAGCAGATGACGTCGATGGCAGGTCCTCGGGAACGGGATTTACGGGATTGACGGGATATCGGGAAAGAGCGTCGGCTGCGGAGTTTAATTTACCCTTGCGGTATACGATTTCGTATTCAAACTCCTGTAATTGGAGGCGCCAACGTTGCAATTTGCTGCTTGGGTCGGTATGATTGAAAAGCCATTTCAATGGTCGGTGGTCAGTTATTACCAGAAATTTGCGCCCGAACAAATATGGCCTAAAGGTTTTACAACCCCAAACTATGGCCAATAACTCCTTTTCGGTTGTGTTATAATTTATTTCACATTTATTTAAGGTCCTGGATGCGTAAGCCACAGGATGATCCTTTCCAACAGGTCCCTGTGAGAGGATGCAGGATATAGCATAGTTGGATGCATCGCAGGTGAGGTTAAAAGGGTTCGTAAAATCTGGGTAGATAAGTACCGGAGCAGTAACGAGTTTGTTTTTTAAGACTTCGAAGGCTAATTGCTGTTCGTTAGTCCAAGCGAAAGTAGTATCCTTTTTTAATAAGGCTGTTAATGGTTTTGATAATTTAGAGAATTCTGGGATGAAGCGTCGATAGTAGGATATGAGACCTAAAAAGGATTTTATATCTTTAGGACATTTTGGGATTGGAAACTCTTGAACTGATTTTATCTTATTCGGATCTGGTTTCAGACCGTCTTTTGTAATGACATGCCCGAGATACCCTACTTCTTTTCGCAAGAACTCGCACTTGTCGGGTTGAAGTTTCAAGTTAAAATGGCGGAGTTTTTGAAACACTTTGGACAGATTCTGGATGTGCTTAGGTAAGTCGTGGGAATAAATGACGATATCATCCAAGTACACAAAACATCTTTCACCTTGCAGGCCAGTGAGGACATTGTTCATTAAGCGTTGAAATGTAGATGGAGCGTTTTTGAGGCCAAAAGGCATTCTAGTGAACTCAAAGTGTCCTTGGGGTACACTAAATGCGGTCTTAGAAGCGTCTTGTGGAGCCATTTTTATTTGGTGGAATCCCGATGCGAGATCAAGGGTGGAAAAATACTTAGAGTTACCTAATTGATCAAGAATTTCGACTATGCTAGGGATGGGGTAAGTTTCACCTATAGTAATATCATTTAGTTTCCTATAATCTATTACCACGCGCCACTTCTTTTGACCTGAGGCATCCATTTTTTTCGGTACAATCCATATAGGTGAGGACCAAGGAGATAGGGATGGCTGAATAATCTTCTGGTCGAGCATTTTCTGGATCTGGGAGTTTACTTCTGTTTTGTGTATTTCGGGAAAACGGTAGGACTTTACGTTGATGGGTTGTTTAGTAGAGGTTCGGATTTCATGTTGAATGGCGTCAGTTGAGGTCAGTTTGTCGTTAGGTAAATGAAATATATCTGAATATTCAGAACATACGTCAAAGAGGGCTTCGCCTTCTTCGGGATTTAAATGTGAAACACGAAGAAGCTTTAGGACTTCATTAGTTCTTTCTAAGCAGGACCGATTCGCGTTATAAGGTTGGTAAGATTCGTAGTCAAGTGGGTGTAGAGTAAGTTGGAGATCGGAATTTAGTGTAACAGGATCGTCTGAACAATTTAAAGCTGTAAGGTTCACTCTATTATTGTCCTTAACTTTCACTAAACAATTAGCGATAAGTAAGTCCCCTAAACGTTGGTCAAGGATGAGGCCTTCTTTTATTTCAGGATTAATAACAGAACATTCTATTGTGATTTCTGAACGGGGTGGAATTTGGTAGGTAGGATCTGTAAAGTTAAGTTTAATTTTATTTTTATCTATGTTGAGGATTTTTCTGTTATAATCAATGGAACACTGGAAATGAGTAAGTAAATCATTTCCTATTATACCATCATAAGGCAAATTTATATGTTCTACTATGTGAAATGAATAAGGAATTGATTCTTTGCCGAAGATAAGGTTTACATCAAGATCACCAAGGGTAGGTACAGCGTCTTCATGGTTATCTATACCCTTTAATTTTATTATATTATTCCTTAGCTTCAGGCTAGAGAATGATTGGACGCAGGATTTCTGAAGGAGACAGACGGAGGATCCGGTATCAACGAGTAAAGTAAGCGGATTGTTGGATACGGATGTCTTAGCGAGGATGTGAGGTAAGGATATTATATTTGGGTTGCATGATATTTCATATATTTTGCTTTCTTCTCTTAGGGTCTTAGGTGAATCGACTTTGGCTGTTGTTTTCTTTGGGATATCATTTGGTTTAAAAGGATATTTTTGGACTCTTGTTTGGGGCTGGTTACCCTTGTGGTCCTTGGGTGTGGAAGATAGGACACTTGCTTGGGGCTGGTTACCCTTGTGGTCCTTGGGTATGGAAGATAGGACACTTGCTTGGGGCTGGTTACCCTTGTGGTCCTTGGGTATGGAAGAGGTGCCGTTATTATTAATGGGTTGCGCAATGGATTGGAGTTTGGGTCTCACGAGACACCTACGTGAGCCCATTATTCGTTTAAATGATTGTTATCTTGATTATATTGGGTGTAGTTTGCACTGGTCGATGGTTGTGTTTCAGGGTCATAGCAAATATCATCGTTGACTATACAATTGATATAGTTGGGTCTAGAATGTTCCTGCTTGGGGCGTTGTGGGAATTGGGATGATTGAGGAACTTTGAATCTATTGTTGTTATATTCTCGTTTCCTACAAACATCTATAGTGTGGCCTTGAGTTTTACAGTAACGACAAAAAGGAATTTGATTATTTGGTGTAAACTGTTTCGATACTTGAGGCCTAGGAGGGTTGTTTGGAGAGGAGTTTTTAAATGTATACTGAGGTTTGAAAGCTGGGTGTTGTACGGAGGAACTGTGAGGGTTACGTTTATTAAGTAGGATAAGGATTTTCTCCTCTGACACTGCTAGGTTGATTGCCTCGTTTAGGGTCGATGGGTTTTTACCGCGAACTAGGTTGGAAATTTCAGGTTTGAGCCCAAGTAAAAATGTATGTAAGGCTAAATCCTCCATGGCTGCTATTCGTCCGGTTAATTCTGTCTTCTTTTTATTTGACAAGGTAACCTCTGTTAATAATTTGGACAGACAAGTTTCTAAACGTAAGGCGAATTGATTAACTGGTTCGTTGACCATTTGTCGGCATTCTTGCAGGTCTGTTAATAGGTGAGCATAGTGCTTCCGCTCCCCGAACTGATTTTTTAAAAAAGAATTCAACTGGTCCCAGTCGTTAAATTCTTTAATAGCGCAAGCTGCCTCTGCTTTGCCCTCGAGTTGAGATAGGATATATTTAAATAAAATTGGTTTTTGACTTTCAGTGGCTAGGTTGAATGCGTTGTCACAATTTGTTAAAAATGAACTTAATTTTTCTCGCGTGCCATCGTAAGGTTTTATAAACTGAAATAATGTTCCGATTTGAATAACATCTCCTCTTTCGCTTTTTATTTGGGATTCCTTTTGAGACATGTTAAATATATGTATTCGTTATTAAATATTTGATTAATAACCGGTACGGTGTAACAGACGGCCACTTATGTCCGCTATAGTGAGGTCTTGATAAGAAATATGCTGAGTGTTCTAGGAATACAATACTTTATAGCGTTAGGCGACAACAATATTTTTTATTATTGTTATTGTTTCACTGAAATAGTAACACAAAGGACTTATGGTTTTCTCAAACTGAACTACACTTTCACTTTTGCAGGAACAGTCAAATAAATGGATTTAACTTACAGGACGATGCAGAATAAGTATAGCAACATAACTTCTCTCGGGATGAGACCTCGGATTTCCTTCTCAGGAACAGGAACAGGTGCTCGAAACCGTGGTGTCGTGAGTAGGATGCTGCACTGGACAGATATTGGAGTTCTTTCAGATTCCGGCCTTAGGGTTTTGGATCTCGAATTTCTCTCGTTCAAGGTCAACGACGATCTCTCCGATGGGTATTGTGTTTATATTGGATAATTCGACAGGATGTAGATGAGTTCGTATTTTGCGATTTTGATTTTGACACTCGCGAAGGATAAGGAAGTTACACTTTCACACAATTTTCACTTCACACTGAGCCCGGATGGAGACGTCCCAGGGATACCTTCACCGTCGGTATCCCACCGCTGCCACCAATTTGTTACAAGGATTTTTCTGAAGGCCTTTTTCAAATAAAAGAAATTTAGTAATTCTCACAAACTAATTTAATTAAAACTGACAAAATAGGGCTCGTAATAAGAAATTAGGGCGAGTGTCACGCGTGGAGGTTGGCCACGAACTGGCGCGTCCGATGGAACAAAGCAAGTGCCATGACAAGTGCTGATTTAAGGGTTGTAAATAGGTAGGCACTATCACATACATAGTCTGTATATAACAGTACGAACAAATATTACGTCGAGTTAATAGTTGACCTTGGCGATCAAGCGCACGCTAAACATGTTGGAATTGGGTTTAACCGTGACCGGTTGAATACCCATTAATTCAAAATTAGGAAACCGAAGAGCAAAGCGTTTATATTTTAGGATAAAAAAATACCTGATGCACACACAAGGATTGCCAAATGAACCTTTTTCAATTAGTATTCTAGCAGCTCGTTAATAAAGCACATTACCGCCGTCCTAACTATCTTTCGGAGTTACGTCCAAATGCCCATCTAAGGGTTCATCTGTTGGTAACAAAGTATTTACTTTTATTCGATACAAATCTCTTGTGCAATTTACAATCCTATCCGTCTCTATAAGCGAGTGGAATGTAAATATTATCTTCTTATATACCGTACTACTTATAATATGCTATAGTTTATATATATTGAAAATTTAAAAATAATTATGTAACATAGGTATATTGAATGCCTCGTTGGCCGAGTGCTTGCAAGTGCAACTGCCCATTGAGAGGTTCTGGGTTCAATTCCCGGGTCGGGTACTATTGGATTTTTATAATTTGGAATTTCTAATACTGACTCGTAGTCTGAATTTGTGCCCGATATATCGCAATAGGCTCACCACCTATTCCATGGGACGTTAACGTAACTGATGAGTCGTGAGAGTCTACTGCACTCCTCTGCCTACCCTTTCGGGGATTACAGGCGTGATTATAACTTCATAAATTAAGCTGAGATTATTTCGCAATAATCAGTTTATAAGGTGTACATGTTATAGTATATCATTGCATGTACTTTCACCAACATTGTACCTCACCGAAACGGAGAATTATCATCATCATCATCATCATCATCATCATCATCATCATCATCATCATCATCATCATCATCATCATCAGCCTACTCCCGGCCACTGCTGGACATAGGCAGATATCACTTACATAAATAATTATTGACATACTAAAATAATTTAAATTAATATCAACGAAACCTTGCTGAGCACTAGCACAACGATTACAGACAAAGACATTATGCAAACGATCAGGGTCTTCGAAATTATATTCTTCTTATTTAGGAGAGCAATTTTGTAAAATTTTGAACGATGTAATATTTCTGTGCAATATGGGTATTTTTATTTTCTTAAATTCCGTGCCTCAAAGGGTTAAGTAGTGGAATTATTAGCTAATTTTATTCAATCAATGGCAACTCCATACTATATTTCATTAGCAGGTATGTTCATAACACGGTTTATTGTTTAGCTTAAACCTGACAACAATAGTTACAATAATATGAGAATCCGTTATTAAAATACTATACACCATAACAAAAAAAGTAGCAAAAGAACTATAGAAAATTACGTTCTTTGAGATGAAGTTTAAACGTATTACATAGAAAACATGTATTTGTTTTGTAATAAGAATATCTATTAATTAGGTTTTCGAATGTGTTCTGACATGGCTCTGACAGCTTCAATGTCAAGCGCAGCTGATAATGACATCACAAGGCAATAAATAAATAATACTGTACAAAAATGTAGAATTATTTGAATAAATTGTAATCAGTATATATTTGCATACGTCATGCCCTTTACGTTGTTAATAAAAATAAATAGAATAGTTGCTTGTAATATACCTATTCTCATGGCTGTGAGACAGTCGAGCGACGTATCAAAGTTCAAAGAGGCTTTGAAGAGTGCCAGAAATGTTGTTTTTCTATCTGGAGCCGGTATTAGTGCAGAAAGTGGTATACCCACATTTAGAGGTGCGGGTGGATACTGGAGAAAATACCAGGCTTCATCTTTAGCGACTCCAGAGGCGTTTAAAACTAGCCCCAGCCTTGTTTGGGAGTTCTATCATTATAGACGAGAAGTCGCAGCAAAGGCACAGCCAAATGCGGTATTTACACTAAACTGTAATGACTACTAAAGAAAAAAAATCTTTCTAATAAACTTGGTTCTTTCCTATTTGAAATGTACTTATTTAATTAGTCATTCTTATTCCATGGGTGTTAAGTACTATACATATCAATATATACTCTCTTCGATTTAAAGACCTATATTAAATTTTAATTTTCCTACGGTTAATGTTCCATACTGGGTTAACTTTTTAAATTAATAAATAGTTTCAATACACCAAAGTTTCAAATCTTAAACAATATGACCCGAATTTTATTGACTTTAACTAAATTTTGTGAACATTTTATATTTCAGGGACATATAGCCATAGCAAACTATGAAGCAAAGCATGGTCAAGAGAAGAACATAACCGTGATAACACAAAATGTAGATGGGTTACATGCTAGGGCTGGTACAAAGTCCTTAATTGAACTTCATGGCAATTTGTATAAGACTCGTTGCACTAAATGTAGAGAAGTACTAGTGAATAATGACAGCCCTATATGTGAGGTTAGATGTTTTTGTCTACTCAATGTTTTCTAAAACTAGTATTGAATTTTTAGATATGAAATATTTAGAAATCATATATGTTGTTATTTACAAATACATTAAATTTAACATCATCATACTTTAAACTTCATATTATTTTGCAGGCATTAGCCAACAAAGGTGCTCCAGATGAGAATATTGTTGGATCAGATATACCAGTGAAATCATTGCCACATTGCAAAAAGGAAGGATGTGGGGGACTTTTAAGGCCACATATTGTCTGGTTTGGAGAGAATTTGGAATCTGCTGTCTTGGAAAAAGCTGGTAAGAGTTCTTGGTACCTGAATTCAAAGTGATCACATAATTGACAACAGTCGCAGCAATTCTTGTAATCGTGACTTACTTAATGTTACCTGAAGGCTCTTTTGAATTTTACTGTTTTTTAAATAAAGTAACAACCTTTTATGTTTCATTGTAGAATATTAATTATTTCTCATAAATGGGATACACATATAACATAATCCAATATTTTCAATGTAAATTGTTTGTGAAATACATTGTTAGGTGTACATTTATTGGGTTATTTATAGGTATTATATAATTATTATAACATCAATATAATTGCCTGTATTCTTAATTAATGTTGTCTATACAATGATAGAACACATTATAACCTACATACTAATTATGTATCTATGAAACAAATCACATTATAAAACATTTTACAGGTGAAGCCATGGAGGCTTGTGACATTTGCTTAGTGGTGGGCACTTCATCTGTAGTATACCCAGCAGCTATGTTTGCTCCCCAAGCTGCAGCGAGAGGTGCCATTGTTGCAGAATTCAACCTGGAAACAACACCTGGTACTCCAGACTTTCACTACTACTTTGAAGGGCCTTGTGGTACTACATTGCCACAGGTGCTAGCTGATTAGCCATAATTTGGTTGGGGTCCATAATATTTTGTTATATGAATAAT
>DWFT01000478.1:0-11779 GCA_018246795.1 Microceris patrobas patrobas
GCTGGATTCACATAATCAAGAGCTAGCAATTGACGAGCTTATTGAAATACTTGAGCATGATCAAGACATTGAACAAACTGATTCGTTAGATCCAGTTGAATCGGAAAATGTAATGACGATTTCAAACTTAACACAAGGCCTCAGTAGGTACAATTGAAAAGGGGTTACAGATTTTAGAAAAAATAGATTCCAATGAAGAGCGCTTGTGTACTACAAAATGGGGAATAAAAAAGTTACTGGCATGCTACGAGGAAATTTTACGTGAGAAGAAGAGAAACTTAACTCGTCAGGCGACATTGTTAGAATATATGAAGCCTTCAACATCAAAATAACTTTGATTTACGTTGTTTTATTCATAGTAATGTTAGTTTTTTGATTCTGGTTCCGTTTACACAAACTTTATTTGTATTTATATGCAATACAAAGTTGGACCTCGACTTACGCGAATTCGACTTCCACGGCTATTTCTTGGTCCCACCTATCGCGTAAGACCGGGGGTATTACTGTACTGATTTTAAATTTGTACCTACGATATTATTAAATTGTATTGAATTGTATACGAGTAAGTTATGATTGAATTACATTGCCCTTGTGAAAAATGTTGCAGTTGTTGTAATTCACAATTTATTTAATTTTATTTTAAAATATTACAATTATTGTAATTTTAGTTACATTTTATTGTAATTTAATGTGACCGTCTTATACACGTCTGCTGTTTACCATCTTGACTTTTACAATAAATTTATGGTAAAACATAAAGGATAATGTTCAAAAAGTCATAAACATTATGTACCTTGCGAAATTGCACTTATGTTTTTGCGGACGCTTCTTCCAGTTATCTCCTGCGCAATATTTCATCGAGTGTGTTAGTCAAGCTATGACAAGTCGGCGTTTATGTATCCAGCTCGGTATATACGAGTATACTCTCCCAGCGGCCTGGCCTCGAACATGCTGCAGCGAGCCGAGCAATGCGCGCTATGGAGTCGCTGGCTACTAATTGAGTCATATAAAAAACAATGCGTTCCTTTTAAATTCTAGGCAAGGTGGTGACCGATCGGTGTTCGGTAGCTATGGCGCTATGAGTTTTTGTTGCTGGGCAAGTTTGCATATACTGAAGTAGTATGTCGATTCGTGGATATTTATGATATTCCGTGAAAGGAAACGTCGGGAGTGTGGCGCGGTGTCATCTACGAGATACTTAGAATTTGCATATCATTACGATTTTTTTTTATGCAATTACTGCCAACGGTCTCTTTCCCTTTAGTGGTCGAGTAGCAATACATACTTAGGATTTGTAAGGGTTTTTCGTATAAAAGATTTTTATGGAAATAAATGTGTAACCTGCATTGATCAGCCCACTCTGCACGTGATTTGTCGGTTGCCAAATCTATCGTCTTTTGACATCGCTGTTTGAATCAAACTATGGGTACAAACTGTTAACAATTTTATGTAGCAAATATATATATGAAACAAAAATACTTAATTTACGCTTCGATTGCCGTACCTACGCACTGTGACCTGTAGAGGTAAAGTAGAGTTAAGAATTTCAGCTATTTAGTGGAATCGTACTCACACGTTATCACATACATACGAACATATCATACCTAATTAATTATAGCGGGACACGTAGCAGACTGTAACAGTGAAGAAAGGGACAATGTTTTTACCTGCGCACTTTTATAATAAATGCCATCTATCCGCGGGCTCCAATCATCCCAGCAGAGATGATAGCGCCTGTCGAGATAACAGACCTCACATCGGAGACCATCGATAATAGAATACAGGACGATAATGACAATGATTTGCGATACAACCGCGGCCATTTGAACAGTGGGGTTTTCCTTTAAGCGTAATCTCTTTGATCCGGTCTTTACATTCGAACGCGCAGGACAAACTGCACTACATAGAGCCCGTCATTGAAAATGTTACCTTAAGACTTTGAGTTAGAGTTGCAAATGGCATGCGGGGACCTGTGCTGCAGTGCATTCGCGGTACAACCGTGTATCTCACAATTACGCGTCGCGTAGGCCGTACTTTAATATTCCTAAATCATAGTGCGGGTAAGACGGGAGCCGCGCCAATTTAGCGCGACAAGCCGGCAGTCCGTAATGAACCGGCGATTATCCCTCCCCCCGCGTGTTCCCCCCCTCGAATTGATATCGATAGTTAGGTCCTTATATCTGTAATATTAGCGATTGAAAAGCTTTCCTGTTTTATTGTGGATAGTCGTATTGATGTTTTGTTTTGTATACTATTGTTAATTAGTCACTATTGTTAGTTTTTGGAAACTTAGCCTGTTGGGGTATTTTTCAGCCTAGAGGTTGTGGAGGAGAACAACCAATGACATATCTATGAGAAGTGTCTGTTTTTGTTTTCAGTGTTAACAAGGTGTTTTGTTTTCATATAAGAATTTATTTTTTACTACACACTTTGAACTTTTAGTCGTACCTACGTGAATAGTTATCATTACAGTAGCAGGTCTTTTGCTGATGCAGCACAGTTACGAGGTGCGGATTTCAACAACGAATACAACATGAAAAGTGCTTAGAAGTACTGTTTCGTTTCTACGGTTTCTTTTCAAGAATCACGATGCCTAATTAAGATAAATAGAGTCACAAGTAAATAAAGAACGTAGCATTTTTTTAAAAACAAAAATATGGAATTTAATATTGTGACACAAGCGAGTATAATTTCCATCAATTTACCTTAGAACAATCAAAATTAATAATTTACTATTTATTTTCTACTATTAAGTTGTAAATAGTTACTAAATACTAACAAAATTATTACATTAATGTGTAAAAGTCTCTTAGTCCATACATTTTTTCCAAAACGCAGCCATTACAGGTTTCCGCGCAATATGCCCCCTTACCCATTCGTGTACACTGCACCTTACGCCAAGCGAGCACAAAAAGCTTAACGCGTTTGATAATGAGCACTGCGACGCAACATGTAATTAAAAACCAACAAATAGTTGACATAATAACGGAGAATGAACTTTAAACATTTAGTATTTAAAACGAGACACATTCCATGCTGCTGAATGCGCTCCGGCAAAAAGCTAATTATTATACGAGTACGAGCAGCGATAGAGCACGCAAAGCTGCTACTCAGTCGATATGGACGTGTCCTTGCGAAGCAACTTGTTCCTCACCCATTATAGGCTGTTTTAATTTCCTCACCCGCGCTATTGTAATAATGATCGGATCGATATCCCGAATTCCGGGAGGATAATTCCGTCGCGGCCCGGGAGCATCAACTGTTTCATTCAACTCCACCCACTAATTATAATCTTATGAAATAAACTGCATTTAACTTCCTTCTTTCGATCGCAAAAACGACTTAAGTTTGTATTTGAGGCAATGAAAATTGAATTTTATTTAAATGACTTAAGACCGTTATTGCGTTGCCAGTGATATGATGTAATCGTCTACGGCGCACGAGACGCGAACATGATACAGTAGCCCAATACCGACCGCTGAGAAATTCCATCCGTTCTATAAGCGATTCAAATTGAACATGCGCTGCTTAAATTGCTTCGCTGTATCGACCGGAGGCACCTAATAAAACTTATTATGAACTTGCTCGGTCGTGATACGCGTTTATTGTGATGAAGTAATTAAACGTAATGTTCTATAACTCGTCCTATCAATATTGATGAACTGCGATGTCTTGAGTCACGCAATAAGCTTTAATTTTTCCGATTGCCAATTTATGCCTATTTACTAACTACCTATTTTATTTTTATTTATTTATTTTATTTCATTTATTTTGTGCATTTAATACTTAAAACTAATCAGCAAATAGAAACTTTGTTTCTACATTCATTAATGTTATCAAATTGGTAATCAGATAAGTGTAAGAAAGTATTGAACGGCCTTTAAAAAGCTCTGTATTGTCGACTTTGAGAAATAGCACATCATTAATCGCGCCAGTGTATTAATGCTTCGATATGTTAAGCATTAGCACCTTAGCGCGATAACCATCAGCTCCAAGTATCTGCGTTTGCGGCAACGTAAGAACAGACACAGTGATCATTCTACAACTGAATCCAGTTCGCGAATTGACACCGCGCCTGTTGCAGGAAAACGCGTGGAAGCGTTCAATCATGTGTCAAGCCACGCCCTCGCACACGATGACAATTACCAAGTAGCGGTGGGAAATAATGGCAGTCGGTGAACAAATTCGTTGGCGAAGTGTTGGCGAATGCATAATCGTGTTGCAATTTGTAAAACATTTCGGTTCGTGAAATGGCTTCCAAGGGAAATGGCTTGTTTTACGACACAAGGTAATTTAAGTATGTTGATTTGGTTTTCATCACGTATATGTAGAAGTAATATAGTATATAGTGAAAAGGACACTTTTTAATAAATTCAATTTCAACCTACATATATCATTCAAAATATAAAAATCGCTTGTCACTCAAAAGTGTGCTGGCTTTAAAATGTGTATATATCCAACATAAGGTAGTAATGGTAGGTATTGGGTTGCGTTTTTGACACTTGTCGCCTTTTAAGTATTCCTTGCGACGTTTGATTTTTCTCATAACATTAGTATTTTCGAAGCGTGCCACGATATTAGGTGAATGCATAGATTTTTTAATTCATAAATACATCGTGTACAAACATAACTCGTCTCTAGCATTTTATTACTGGACAGGTTCGAGCGTTGTGGTCTGAACACTTCGTAAGGCTCTTGTTCTATTGTAGGCGAGAACGGAGAAGATATGAACTTGAAGAATAGCGATATATTATATGTATGTATGTTTATCAACTACGTAAGCACGAGCAAAATCGTATGTAGTTGACATAATTGTTACAATAAATTGTCACAACGCAGGCTCAAATAAGTGTCTATAAAATTGTTTAACAGCATCGCTTGTTAGTTCATCGCTCGTTGTAGAAACATATCGCAGGTTACAATAATTGCGATTCTCCGCGATTCCCCGTAAATCAGTCATAGAAAGACAGTAAAGGCATCAATACTCCAGAATCGAGGAAACCACGTCAAATTAGACCGGCGGAGATGTGCTCCGGGTACCAAATGGAGATACATTATGTAAACTAAGATGATGTGAAGTTGATGGGAGTATCGCTTACGATATGTCGTCACGTATCAGCAGAGGTACGCGCGCCATACCATACCGTCGTATGATGCGCGTACCTCTGCGTATCGGAGATGATCAAACGAATGACTTTCGATACGACTGTGAGTTTGATTTTATCGTTAGTATAAATAATTTAAGGATATTTATGTCGTTGTCATTAAATATAGCAATTAATTATTATCTTACTACAATCTATTTGCAAATAAGATAAGTGAATTAAACAATTAAATAAATTTAACCAATAAATATGAAATGTCTTTATCATCATGTTAAACATTTTCAAGTTTAATTCAACATGTCAAAAAGTTATGAGTGGACAGCTAATATCCCTTCTTGCCTCGGGCGGTGTTATAGCCATAGATGATAAAATGAACGCTTCTCTGGTACGAATTAATTCGCTCAGTGGTATGTCATACCTTGAAACCATTGTGTTACATTCCAAATTATCTCTAATCGACAGTCCTTGAGCTTGCAAATTTAACAGCGGTTAGGCATTATAGTAAAAGTTAAAAATGCTTATGGGTATGCAATAAAAATGCGTATGCAATTTATTATTAAACCACATTATCAGTATAGTAGAATAGAGTATGAATATAGTAGTAAACATGTCAATTATTTTGTACACAAAACATGTGAATTATTATTTCATAATTAGTATTAAGTACATTGAGGTTTGATTACCGATATTGTTAGGTTAGGAAAAGAAAGGAATTAAATGTCCTTAGCAACAGACGCTACATAAAACTCACAGGTAATTTTCTAACACCGCATCGCGGTTGGTACTTCTAGCATTAACCTAACCGATGACCGTATGTCACGTATAAGGTCATGCGGTTTGCAGCTATTCGTAACAATTTCCACATCATTGCGGTCTGACGTCATTGCGGTCGTGGTAGCGGCGGGAGGGGGGAGGCTCCTCCCTTTGCGCAGACGCCATTGTACAAGTACCTGAAATGTGTTGATTGTGATACACAAAGGTTCTATAATAACAACATTTGGAGCTATTATATTTTAGATAATATATAATAAAAAAAAATATTTTCTACGATGTGTGAAGTCTGCCAACCCGCACTTGGCCAGCGTGGTAGTCTATGGCCTTAACCCTCTTAATATGAGAGGAGACCCGTATTCCAACAGTGGAATTGTAATGGGATGGGAAATATTTTAGATCCGTCATAGTTTATGATAGAACGATATTGAATATTAAACCACGAATGGCGCTTAACATTGACAAGAACTGTTAGCTGATCCTTATAAGCTTTGCTATGCGTCACAGAGTAAATAAGTTAAGGATCTGGGTCTCGTTACTGACTGAGCTATGAGTATTAGGCATTGGGCATTACTGCAGAAATGGGCTGACAAATTCGGTGTTACTATTCGTAAAATACACAGAAACATTTATCCTTATCTCGCCGAACCGAATATAAATCCTTAACTACTAGTACAATGGGCAATAAGTTAAATAAAATTAATTATTTAACAATTTTGTAAAGAGATAATAATAGAACCAAAAATCACACTAAAGACATTTTGTACAATAAAACCTAACATCACGCCTGTAATCCGCGAAGGTGCAGGCAGAAGAGTGTAGTAGACTCCCACGTTTCACCAGTTACGTTTAAGTCCCACGGAATAGGTGGTGAGCGTATTGCCATACACCGGGCACAGTCTCAGACTCCAAGTCACTTAGATTCGGGATTTGAACCCAGGACCTCCCGATCGGCACTCGTACTTGCAACCACTCGACCAAAGAGGCAGTCAAATTTTATACAAAGGCGCTGCTTTATCCCTTAAAGAGCTGTCTTCCAGAAGCGCCGGGAACGGAAAATTAACATCGAGGATTATATTTAGTATGTACTCGAAAATAAATAATTTAATGCTCGAAAAGGAATATTTATTGAAACTTGAATCTTCGGGCTACCACTACACCTACCAGCTATTCGACTCTCGATGAATATTCCATTAAGACATCAGAGCGGACATCCAAGTTAATGAGTACACTTTCAATTTTCAATAGGTTCCGGCCATAAATCACACGGCATGCTAATGAACGGTGTGCCAATAGAATTACATTATATTATTGTACGTTATTACTCATTCGTTTCATTGACGTCTGTAATGCGAGTAGACGCTTTAAGATTCCCACTCAATTGACGTCCGCGCGACTAAATGTATAGCAAAGTGTGGAAATAATAGGAAGTCACGTAAGCCCTCGAAATAATAATTCAATAAGTACATTTTAATTAACTTTTTTCACCTTACAAGCCATGTGATGTATCTTTTACTTATAATTTGATGATGGCCTTTAGGCCGGCATTAGATATCTGATACACAATTTATATCTTATATTTTTTATATGCTTTAAGAGCCCGCGTATCTTTCAAAGATTTTCCTCGTGGATTTCTGGTTCGATTTTCTAATGAAATCTTCAAAGCTAGTAACATCGGAGTATAGCATTTAGGTATTATTGAAAATGGAAGTTACAAAGTATAGTTCCTTTGGTGTGGCTGTGGGCGCGGTGTGCGGCCGCCGCGGGCTGATCGTCGGATTGATTCGGAACGGCCTTCGAGCTCTATCGATAAGCATCTTCATCTCACTTAGGTGGTTCCATCAGCCTGCGCCCGCGGGGTTAGTGGAGGATTTGTGACGGTGTTTGACCGTAACCGACCGCGACAAGGGCATGTTTGCTAAATTCACCTAATGACCCATGAACCGTTCCGTGTTAGCCTTCAGGCGGAGCAGCGCGCCTATGCTCATATCAGCTAATTGTTTCTGTGTTGAATGGTATTGGAATGGTTTCTCTGTAATTATTAGGTATTGTGGTTTTTCCATGTCTGTTTCATTTTTCTATATAACCTATATGAGGTGACCATTTTATTAATAATTCAATAATTACATTGCCAACTTATACAAAACAAAAACACATATTCATGCATATATAAGTATACCTACATAGGAATATAATATGTATCTATAGAAATGGTTGCGATTAAGATCTAGTTAAGATTTACAGACTGCGAGACTTAATCACCAAGATCACTGATGTTAAAAGGTCTACATGAGTATGTTTAATATAGGTTTCGTTATTCAGTATGTTGTGACTCTCAACAAGATGGCGTTGCGACGCAGCAACCTGTGCAGTCCTCAACCGATCGCGATTATAATTAAAAACATAAAAATACGAGCACGGGTATTGCTTTCAATTATATATTCATTAATTTATTAGTTATAACTAAACTTGCTATTCGTTAGTTAGTTCACCATCTATGATAGGAATCGTAACTGGCGAATCGTGGAAGTGTACCTACTACAGTCCTCTGCCTACCTCTTCCGGGATAACAGGCGTGAAAATACGTTCTTAGTAACATATTTCGAGCGATGTTGTCTAGATTCTGCTAATGTTAGGTAGGTATACACATAATATACTAAAGATATCGAACATTTTCAAAGCCCCCTTATACGGCGACCAGCTGACTCGTCGTCTTCGAGTTTTTGTTGCTAAATTCGTGAAACGGTTGTTGGGCAAAGCGTGATAAGTCGCTTTTAATCAAAAATGAATGGACATTGGACGTGTCATATTATCACTACGTGTGGTTGTTATCAGCGGGGAGTCTCGTTGCGCATCAGAGCGAGTTGCGATTGTTTTTAGCCAACACAAACTACTCATCATTATACTTAACTAGCGTTAGCACGTCATGTTACCTACCGCGATCAGCTTGGTCGATACTTTTTTAACTATTTTATCGTTCCGCTATTGGACATGGGTCTTACACAAAATGAGAGGGCTAAAGTCATATTCTCCATCGCCAGTAAAGTGCGGGTTGGCCTGACTTCTCTCGCCTTTGAGAACAGTTATTTTTTGGAGAACTCTAAGGCGTACAGATTTCCTCACGATGTTTTTCTTCATCATTATAGTGAGTGAGTCTTAATTTGAAAACAATTTTTTTGTTAAGTGGATTGGATCACGATTTGAATCTAGGACTATTTTAAGCCTGTTTTTATTTTTAACCTAGGCTGATTCACTGGTTGACTGAGGTTGTAATATCGATTTAAATTGGTTTGAATTATGACCGTGGCATAACATATTCTATGAAAACTGCTATGAGTTTACTTACTACACTTTTCGTTAGACTTCGAGAATAAAATTATGGAGTTTGGGCATCTTATAGGTATTATTAGGACGGCGTAAGTGGCCCTACGGGCTACTGTTACGAACAAAATAAAATAAGAACGTTTATCTTACACATAATGTTGATAATGTCCGATTTAGCAACAAAGTCAAAATTTGAAATCTTTAACAGTAAATTTTTGTAAGTATAACAAAACTTCGAATAGTAGGTATAAAATATTTTTCTAGTTAAAACGAAATCGCAATCTGTACAGTATATTTTTGTCGGTAAAACAAAATCTCTAATAACAGTACGTATTCCATTACACCTGGTGTTAATGTGCGTTTGAGAGTTGGTACAGATGTATTGGCAAGCGACCACGTGGCACCCGAAGGCTTGCACGCAGCTTTGAAATTGCACATCTGCGGAGTTGTCAAGGTTCCATAATGTACCTATAAATTGGTGTTACAATTAACGTCAATGTATTTTTCTAAATACCCATAAGACACAATACATAGTTGTACGTTTAATGAAAAAGCAACAAAATTTTCTCATGTTAATGCCATTTATTGTAAGGGGTAAGGGGTTCCAACCACCATCTCAGGAACCCAAGGCAACCTCACCTGCACGTGGTACACGCTGCTATAACAAACGAGGCTCTGGCGACCGGCTGATTGCGCAGCCTAAATAGGCACGGCTAAATGCCCTGGCCGCTGACGGGCGGCAGCGTCGGCGGTGCGAAAAGCCGTGCCCTGCGATCTCCAACCCGCATGCCCAGCGTGGATATTGCGGGCATAAACCCCCTTTGGGGGAGGCCTATGTCCAACAGTGGACTAAGATAGCCTGATGATGAAAGACGTATATTAGATTAAGGCTTCATAAAATAGAAAAAATAATGTTGCCATTAATCTTATAAATGCTCTTGAGTTCAAATCATAGCGTCCACTGTTTGACAAAAAAAAAACGCGTTTTGAGATTATAATATAATCTGAGATATAATAATATAATCTTGAGATTATAATATATTATATCAGTTGCTGTAACAGTGAAGGAAAGCATTATGAACAAACTAACACATTTTAAAGTTCTACATAAAATTTTTAAAGCATTTAAAATGACTTGACCAGTGTGAAAGACTGTGACTTCAACTACCGTGAGATGAGATCCGTGCCCAACAATGGAAGCTAAAAGGGGTTATAATGATGATAAACCAATAAATCATCATCAATCCCTTCATCCTTCTACTGTTGGACACGGGTCTCCTATCAGAATTGAAGAGTTACGGCTAGACTTGTAAATAAACGGGTACTAAAGTTCTTTAAGAAACTAGCAAAAAATATACATATAAATATTCTCAATAATAATAAACAATTTTTAAAGAATAAGCAGTAACAACTCCATAGATATCTTCCAAATTTAATCTGTATAATGTTTTTCGATTTGCAACTTGACTTGTGGTGGTAGCTTGTACAATAGCAAATCCACCTGAAAACAAGCCATAATCATCCTTAAAGTAACGATATAAGGTTTTTTTATATGCAAAATGTAACTTGTAAATCAGATCTTTCAAATATTGTAATGGCGCGCGGATTCCCGCCAAATCGGCCGTTTGGATAGCTTCAGCCGCCCCTTTTCGTATTGATTTTAATCTCAAGTGCCTATCACGTCGGTGTCGATGATTGTAAATAGCCTTTCTTTGGATAAGTATCTGCTATCCATTGTAATCTGTGATTTTTATGTCACATTTTATAAATTTGATTGTTCATAATAGAATTATAATCCTTTGACACTTTCAAAATAATCTTTAGAATAAGAAATACTCATTAATTGAAAAATAGCGTCATCGATTCTTGTATAAACAATTGGTTCTCTTCATTTATGTACTGAATCGAATGATTAGCTAATATTATAACTTAATATATCCATTCAAAAGCGTCGAACTTTATCGCACTTATAAACGGAATAATGAATTTAATGGGTCATTTATGAGGAAATAGGCTGAGTTTACGACTATACTTGGTTATAGTGATTGCGTTTAGATCAGCCGTTAAGGTTTAACGTCATAAAGATGGTTTATTAACCTTATTTTATGGATATTATATGAGCAATATATCTGAACGAGCTTTTATCAGCAATTAATTTGTCCATTATTAAAGAGGACTTGGTGGATCATATATCGTTACTCTATTTTTTATATCAAGTTCTTCATTTTGTGATAAAATGCTAATTATACAGTTAACACAAATTAGAAAGTAGAACTGTAAACCACTTAGTTAATAATAAAAAAAATATTTAATATTTAAATAAGAGTAACATGAAATAATTAATGGTAAAGACTGCTCTAGTAAACATGGAGTGAATTGATATTGAGCCTTATTTTTGAAACTTCAATAATTTCCATTACCAATATTGATGGTGATATTTATACAGCCAATAATTTGATTGAGACAGTGATTGATTGATAATAAACGTCTGGTATTCTGATATTCTGGTATTGCAAGTGTCCATGGGCGACGGCAGTTACTTACCATCAGGTGACCCGTTTGCTCGTTTGCTCCCTATT
>DWFT01000479.1:0-11776 GCA_018246795.1 Microceris patrobas patrobas
TATTGCGATACACCGTGTATAATTTTAGAAATAGATAAACATTCAGATTTTGTTGTAAAAATATAATTGCTACCAAAACACTATGTACATATATATACATATTATGTATATTGAATAGAACATATAAAGTATCTAATCGTTATCAAATGGCGACCTATAGGTAATATGAAGTATTCCTGTGTTCCACGTGTTAGGTCACGTTTTATAAAGGCACCAAAGATTATAATCTTCGGTGTCTTTAGATTACGTCATGCCACGAAATTATAAATGGCAAATTTAAAATATCCCATTTGTTGTTTTATTTATAATGCGTTAGAAGGTTTTGTACAGTTTAGTGTCCTGTTTGCACTCTATAACGTTGCTATATAACATTGGCTGGTCACATCTGTCGCAGAACCATAGCCACTGGAGCACACGTGTTCTGGAATGGAGACCGCGCCTTGGTAAATGTAGTGTAGTACGCCCTCCAACTAGGAGGAGCGACGATATACGCAAAGTGGCTGGCAGTGGTTGGATACGAAAAGCTAAAGATCGAGCTCAGTGGCGTGCTATTGGAGAGGCCTAGGTCCAGCAGTGGACGATAATAGGCTGATAATGATAATAATTAATATTTTACAAATGTTTTTATTATATAATAATTTGAAAATACATGTGTTGGCATATACGTATTTCTATCAACATATTTGCTTCTTTGTATTTTTTAGCGAATATAAATTCCAAGACATTTGGTATTAAAAATGTATGATGCTTTATATTTGCTTATGATACTCTTAAAACCACAACTCATTAATGCAATCTTTGAAACTCGAAAGATAAGTCCACTATCTTTGTAAGCACTCCAACTTACCTTGTAATAAAACGTGTAATAAAAGTCTAACTAGTAAATTATATCAGGGATTACTTTACCATAATCACTGTTAATAAACTTAAATGATGTTGATGTATGCTAATCCGCGAATACGACCTATGGCGATTTGATTATGCCAATACACTGCCCCTTTCTCAAGGAATACAAGCACAATGCGAAATCTGAAAAGTTTGGAGAATGGAATTGCATGTAAAATTTGTTTTTTATGGCAGACTAGGAGGTATATGCTGGTACACCAGCATATAGAGTATTTCCAAAATATTGTCAAATACCTTTAGCTAAATCAAAACTGTAACTGATCAGATAAATTTTAAAATTAGTCTCTGGCCTTACGAGGACCATAAACAACATTTTTATGAATTAGTCAGCACCTAGGAGTAATTATTTATTTTAAAAGCGTCATTAGTTAATTGTACTAGGTTTACGATCCCTGGTATATTATACCTACTAGGCACAAAACTTTTAGCCGGCCTAGACTTATCAGCTGGGCTCGTGGGCAAATTATCCACGTTAACCATAAGTACCACGAGAGTAATTAGCGCGGTTTCTTCCGATAACAACTCATTATGAACACTTAAGAACTGTAATATTCGTTCCGGGTTTAATTAAAATATGTATTAGTGGTTGCGAGTCCGGATTTTTGCCGAGTACATGGCAATAAGCTCACCGCTTGTCCCACAGTGGGACGTAAACGTAACTGGTGAAACGTGGGAATGTAGCGCAAATCCTCTGCCAATCTCTTAAGGGATTACATTCGTGATGTTAAGTTTTTGCATTTGTTTTCAATATTTCAATTGCTTGTTGTTTAGTGTTTATTAACATGGTGCTTAATTAAATTTGTCGGTGCTCCTTGCTCACCCTGTATGAGACGCGCTTGAAGTGACAGTAAAAAAAATAATTACAGAATTCAATAATAAACTTCGAATATTAAAAGTATAATATATGGTCTATATGGGAGCAAATTATTATTGCTTTCAAGTTACCTATACTGTCAAATCTGCAGATCGCTAAAAATAGACCATTGTGAAGTAATCCTTCGCCTGCAACTTCAAATAAAATCACTTTCATTTAACGTGCCATATTAAAGTAAACCATCCAACCTAAACATTAAATAAATCATAACTACCCTATCCTGCACAATCCCGATATCTTTAACGACGTTAATCATGCTTTTAACGACGCGGCCCTTCATAAACAACGACAAACGTTGTCGTTGTAACGGCGTAACGGCGCGTTATCGTAAACTAACCGATCGTGTGACGAGATTTAACGGCGATCCGTTTCCATGTAGATTTAGGATAGCTAATGACTGGAAAACGATGTGTTGGCAGCCCTAGAAGGTGTTACCCGATGTATAATTAAGTTTTAGTGTGCTTTAATAGTGAAATTTAGGAGTATTTTAGTATGTCGCAAGGTTTATTTTAGGTACACTGTATTGATGTCGTGTAAAGTGGAAATATTTCTTGTATTCGACAGCTGTCATTATTATGTAAATAAGTGAATACTCCTTATACTTATGACCAACCTTTTAAGACATCCTTTTTATACGGTGTAAAAATCGGTCGAGTGATAAAACATTCCAATGAATTAGAGAATCTTCCAGAATGTTCGTTGGATACCTCGCATTGGATACCATAGTGTACATATTTACTATGGCATTTAAAATAAGTGATATTAAAATTTTAATAAATATAAGTACCATAAGGCTTGCAGCCCGCATGTGTGTAGTTACGATCTATAGGACGTAAATCTATATACTTAAGCATGTATGTGTTTTAGTTTAATTAAATCAAATTTCAGATAATTCATGAGTTTGTTAATAACTTATTCTCAATGTAGTCGATAATTTTCTTTTGTGGGAGTTGTAAGTCTACGTGGAGGCAATTGAAGGACAAAAATAAAATCTCATATTTATTATTATTTGAAATGTAAATCTTTACATGGAATTATGGTGTGATGTTTAGAAACAGCTATTACAATATTTATACTTAACAGATGATAAGTTCAGAACTCAAGAGACAACGTAAAAATCTCTCAGAATCCGATAAAGGAAATATATTTCGTATATTTAATAAACGTGAATACTTACTAGAAAATGGAATATAGTGTGGTTTATTGATATTATGAAATTGATTTAACTAGAATTAGGAACTATAATTAGTGATATGATTAATACATTATTTCATACATGTCATTAATAAATCACAAATATCACGGTAACAGCAATGGAATATTTCAAAAATGTAATAATGTTCTTGTGCTCAGTCGTATTCCTATGAGTAATATTACGGTGCCGCGCGATCGCACATTCGTAATAAAATTAACCATTAAAACGTAACCATGCACGTCGAATGAGCGGAGTTCGACGCGATAGCTCATCGACACCGACGAAGTTACTCAGCGATTAATTTTTGACACCCATTACAATATTTCAAACTCCACCATCCGTAACTTACCCCTTTTAAACTGTAAATTGTAATAAAGCTGACTTACGACATTAGTCACGTAAAATTGATCGTGTTGAATCTTTAGGCGTGTTTATTTAAAATGGATTTAAAGATAGCAAACTTTTATAATATAAACTTGGGCGGGACAAGCCACGCCATCTACTTTCGAGTAGTGTAAGTAGAACTATAATAATTCTATTCGTTGCTAGATGTCGCATCACGTAACGTAATGTCAGTCCGCGACATATTTATGGGCAAAAAGGCCTTTTCTCTAGAAACGGAATGGCTTTTAAATGACTCAGTGAATTTGCACGCGATCTCGTGAAATTTGTATGCAGATTTAAGAAGAAAGATATTCGAGTGAGATGTGTTTGCGTAAGCGAAGACAAATTCGTTTTTTTCCCTGGGGATAGAATAGTAATATAAGTTTAGACTACAATATATTCCTTTTATTCGAAATGAGGCCGTTGTATTGAGTTCAATTATCTTGAATATCAACCCAAGAGTTCGTCGAAAGGGTAGTTTTTAATGATAGGTAGTTCCATAAATATATTTTTTTAACTAGTCTAATAAAGAGATTGTCGAACACATTATAGTAAGTAGTCACGGCCCCCATGGACATGAATATTACCAGAGGAGTTGTCAAAATGCTGCTGACTTTGAATTAAACTCTCGCTTCATTCTATGAGCGTCCTTTTCATATTTCTTTTATAGACTTGTTGATGGTATTGAAAGTCTTGTTACAAGGTTGCAATAGCACTATAGCGTAACGGTCTACTAATATTTAAAAAAGAAACTCATTCCACATTTTACTAATGCAGAGGTATAAACATCTTGGTCAACAGAAACAACTAGATCCGTGGCAGGACACGGTGTACCTACTGCCACGGATCGAATTATTATGGATATAACCTTATTCTTCGGCGACTGGTGAGTGAAATAAAATAAAGTTAAGCACTAGTTCAATTGATTCCTAACACTAAAAACAAATATTTCAAAATAATACAATCATATATTATACAACTTTTATATTATGTTAAAGGATACGTCAGGAAGATTTCTATATTAATAAATCATTAGTTTCCGGGTATCTTAATTTGGTTATTCGAATAGTTCACCAGCTCTAATAGGAACATATACCAAAATGACGAAGACGGAGGGAGACAAAAGTCGGACCCAACCGGGCGTCGGCCTCCCATAAATATCAGCCGTCTGAGACATTGTCAACCGGGCAGCCTAATTTACTGCTTGTAATTAGGAGTTTGCACTTTGCCAAAGCGATTTGTATCGATCGAGCTGGCATCAATTTTTATTTATGCTCTCAGCTCTTGCCAAATCTTCCAAGTCCTACTTACTTTACATTTCTTAGCCTACTGTGATTGTCAAATAACATGGGATAAAAATTTTAGTTACAAGTTTGAAAAGGAACGTTGAAATAAATTTTTCGTTGTTTTGATTCAAATGTCAAAACTTTACGGTTTATTTTAGCTAAAGCGCTGCCATCTTTGAGCCAGATACTATGCGTAAGGTTTATGCCCTTCTAGTATAAATTTACTTATTGGCTTAAGAAGGACATTCGAAATATTTTGGTATCTAAAGTACAGATGGCTCTGTGAGTCAGAAAATAATAATATTATTCTGTATTATGGTTTCACAATCGTTTCATTTTTCTACCGAGACTTGTAAAATGATTAGTTTTAATAAGAATATGGTTAAACTAAATAAAATATCAAATAAACATGTAAAACTTAGGGTTAAAAAAAGTCCTAATATTTTTACTCTGCTTAATATAATCGTAATAAGCAGAGAAAAAATATTAGGATTTTAGGTTGACATCATTTGACAATTGACATTTATTTTATATTTCCCGCGCAATTTTGACATTGAGATTATTCAATTTTTTTTGAATGTTTTATGTTATTGAATTTATTGATAGTGTTTGTTTTTATATTTGGTTCTTTGAACAGAGAAAGTGCTTATATGTATTTTTCTTATATTGTAGATTGCTACTTATATTTAGTTCCTTTAAGACCTGATACTGTAGCACAATGGATCCTTACGAAATTGAGTTTATAGGAGAGAACAGAATAGTTAGTATAATACCGAATTTCACTTATGACAAAATCTATTTGATTTGCGGTGAATTTGGTCCTTTTCGAGCCGGGTTACCAATGAATGTACCTTTGTGGTTGGCTGTATCTTTAAAGCAGAAGCAAAAATGTAGAATTGTACCCCCGGACTGGATGGATATGGATGTATTGGAAAATATCAAAGAAGAAGAAAAACGTTCAAGGTAATAAAGGTTATTAACCAATTAAAATATTGTTGCTGAGTAAAGCTTGAAACATACGTACTATATCATTTAAAACTAGATATTTTTACAGTACAATTAGTCATTTTAATATTATACAACAGTGCTAATGTCCAATAATGTATTTCCATATAAAAACATTATTACTTGTTTTATATAATTAACAAGCCTTAGAAATTAATAAGGATGGTTTTGAGTCGAGCCTGAGTGTGATTTAAAAGAAATATTGTCACTCAAATCAATCTACGCTTTGAAAATGCAAAAAAGTTATCGCTGTGATATGATGTGCTTATTCCTATCATAATATGGTGACATCAGTGTGGGAGTGTTTAGCTTGTTACCCTTGAAAATTCATATAAGTATCTTATAAAAAACGCAACATCACGCCTATAATCCCTGAAGGGGTAGGTAGAGGAGTGTAGTATACACCCACATTTCACAAAATGGTGTGATGTTACAATTGTTTTTTTTAAATATGCAATAGGCTCACCATCTATTCCACATGACTTAAACATAACTGATGAAATGTTGGAGTATACTACACTCCGCTTCCTACCCCTACAGGGATTACATGTGTGATGTTGCTTTATAAAATAGACATGAAAGTTATTAGCTTTTATTTACCATACCATAGGCTTGTTCAGGGTTAAATAACTGTGTTTGCTGTTATTCCAGATTCTTTACACAAATGCCTAATGAACATTTTATGGTGGAAGCCAAACTCATCCTTGGATCAGCCGCGGAAGATGTTCCCAGAGCAGCTGAAATTAAAACTATTATAAAAGACATTTGGGACATCCGCATGTCTAAGCTCCGAACATCTATGGATGCCCTGATGAAGTCAGGTGGTCATTATGGTAGATTGGATCATTTGACCATGATGGAGATAAATTCTGTTAAACCATTGCTACCTGCTGCTATGGATGAGCTGTATAGGATGAAAATGGTAGGACAATACGAATTATTACAAGTATCCTTAAGGGTTTTAATTTTTAAGAAAATCATTGTGACCAATGGTCAAAATCCCTTTCACATATTAGCATCTATTAGAGCATGTAAAGCAGCATATTTAGGGTTTTAATTATGTGCTAATTACATAGTAAAAAAATTATAATATACACGTTTTCATCATGATGTTCTTCTGTGCCAATCTGTTACAAGTATTATACTAATTAAGTAATATTTTTTTAACAATAAGGATTATGCTGACAAGCAATTACAATGAACCATAAGTATGATTGTGTCATACAATCATTTGGTCATAACATTTGGTATAATTGTGAGTTATTCCCTTAATCTATTGGACAACCAATGGAAAAAAGAAATACATTGAGAGAGGGTGATGTCCGAGTATAAAGTGCATAGCTGGCCCTCCTACAAGGTGGTTAAATTATCTGAAAACGACACTGAGATATAACTGGATTTGAAAGGCACAAGACTAGGTGAAATGGCTCAAATTAGGGAAGGCATATGTCAAACAAACTTCAAGTGTTCAATAAAATTAAGCAAGAATAAATATGACTGAAAATTGGATGGGTAATAGTTAGTGGCAAGTTTCTACTTGTGTTCTTATACTTCAGGACCCAATAAAGCAGTTGTTGCTTGTTATTACTACTATGTAACAATCACAAGACCTCATGGAAGTTCTTAAAGATGCTTTAATAAAATTCAAAACCTAAATATAAGATTGGTGTGGTGGAGTATGCTCCAAGGTGCCTGCAGTTGTAAGATAAACTGTCATAAGAGTACATCAAAATCATGCTGCATAAACTTCATGCATGCATGCTAATTTAAATCTTTTGAGAAAATTTTAATGTTATTTTTTTTACATTTCACAGATGACAAAAAAGGTTGGACCTGCCAACTTAAACACCTCTTCATACACTCAGTCTGGAAACTCTCAAAATAGTTAAGAAACAGATACTGAAGTGAGCCTAAATTTAATCCTAAAAATCCTAATCCTAATCCATAAAAAGACTGACCTAAATTACCTAATTTGAAATCTTAAATTTATAATGAAAAGGATCTATATTTCAATTCTAGGCATACACCTCTGGCTCGATGATACAGTGCATGTTCTAAGATTAAATATAAATTCATATAATGGTGTAGTAAAAGTGATGAATCCAGTTAACTAAGGTTTCTCCATAAAGTTTTTGATAGTATGGTAGTCCACGATACAACATTAGACTGGCAAGATAAGAGGCATACATCCTACAGTGGAACTATGTATAAATAAAATTATGGTAATTACCATCATTTAAAATCTAGCTCTTACATTAATTTGTTACAAACATATTTTTATGAATAATATACTAGTTCTTTTCTAATATAAATGAAAAAATTCTTTCGGAAATTTTTATAGGCTATTTCTGATGTCCGTTCATGGGTACTAGATGCTTATTCTATAGAGTAATGTTTTCAAACTCTATAAAGCTAATATTGTAACAATACTATTAAAAATTTACCTCTCTTAATGATGTTAATAAAAATATGTCTTGGAGTAAAAGAAGCAACATTATTTTTCAGTTATTTGATATTACATATATGGTGCATATATCTGATCTTAACTTTCAGAGAGTACTTTTTGAAATTACTCTTAAACAGACTCGGGATTTGTGCCGGATTATGGCAATAGGCCTACCTAGGAATAGGGTTCCATGCCTAAAATGTAATTGGTTGAAACATGGGAGTGTACTCCACATCTAAGTCTGAGGAATACAGATGTGATTTTGTGTCTTATATTTAATTTGACTTTATTCTATACTGATATCCAATCTTAAATTGTTTTAATATTGTGTACATAACAGTTGGCAACCCTAATGAGACAAAACAACGAAGCAATAAATTCAATCGTTAAATGATTGGAATTGTGTTACTAGAACATGTAGCATATTTCTGAATCTAGCACAACACTGGATAGCAAAATATCAATTTAATTACAGAATCCTGTTATCGAGACAGTAATTGTTGCGATGGATAAATTGTTCTAGTAATAAGTGTAACGCGAATTTGGATTCGTCGAACAGATTTTTATTCAACAAATAGAAATATGCTTTTACTATTGTTTTTATTTGCAGAGTATAATAAAAGGTAATATATTTAATGATCTCAGTTTCACTGCAGCGAGAGCAATTTTCTGGCACGAACTTGAATTTTATTCTTTATCTAGCTACTGACTGTTATTGTCTAGATATCAGTATTATATGTGCCCAACAGACCTATTTTCCGGGTCAATTGTATGAACAAGATTTAAAATGGATACATTTAACTTAAACAAGTGTGCTTCTTAACGATTTAGTACTAGTCTGTATATTTAGTAATTTAGGTATTACTAAAAATATTTCACTGTCTTATTTTTTTATTCTGTATACATTTAATGTGTCTTGATATTTAAATACTGGTCTAAATAATAACAGTAATATATACTCTTGTTCAATATCCTATAGTAAATTCTTAAAAGACTCTTTTTCTAGGGTTCTTTCGATTGCATGTAATGAAAGAAGGGTTCTTTAGAAAAAAAAATATATTTCCGTCTTAAACATTAGACCATGTACAAAATCCTTTATTAATTAAGGCATAAACGCTAGTTATTCTACTCTTAACTCATTTGTTAGTCTCATGTTTGATAGAAATAAAGTACTTATACAAAAAAAGTATTCGTAAAATACTTCGCTATGTTATTGTTATTGATAGCTAGGACAAAACTATTTTAAAGCTATCACTGTACATTACCCTAATGATTTGTTTATTTATGTCACATTTAATCTACATCTTGGTAGAAACATTGAAATTATAGTAAATTTTGATACATTTTCAATGTAAACCAAATGTGACATAATATGAACTAGCCCCTAACCTAAGGCAGTTAACGGCGCCATTTTGTTTAAATGTTTTATCTAGCAACACTATGAAAACATACATTCAGTCTTGTTCTTAAGATAAAATGACAAAAAACCGTTTGAAATCTCCTTTGCGATATCTAGCGTTAATAATAAGTTGAAAATTGTTTGCACCGCTAACTCTACGCTACATTTTTACATGATGTTACATACATAAATGTTTCATTTGGAACCAGGCTTACAACAACATTTTTCTGGAATGTTACATTTCAGTTGAGATTAAAACACAATTAAAGCGAGCATTTGTGAGAGATCCAGAACAAATGCAAACACGAATTTAGCGGAAAAATTAAAATTGACGTTAATTCAAAATTTACAATTTAACTGATAATCTCAATACTCTGTATTGGAGTTGAAAATACCAAAGATTATTTCTTTTTAAATATACAGGTATATTATATAAGAAATGCTTACATAAGGCAATAATAAGATATATAATTAGTAATTACATACGACTCGGAGCCGTTTTCACTCATTTTACGTTGAATAACTTTGCTGGCAGAATTATACAATATTTTCAATTGATTCCCTGCAAAGTCATCAAAACACTTTGGTCTAATTCCAGCTTATTTAACACACAGAAATACGAGACAGTTTACTATATAAGGTAAATTAACTATTTACATAATACCATTATATGATCTTTGACAGTCTGTATGTACAATAAACTATAAAAAAATAGTTTAGATAAAATAAAATGTAAGTATATAAAAAATATGTACAAAGATCTGCCGATATAACAAAGCCGAACACGTCTCAAAGTGGATTGTATTGCTTATTTTATAGAAGTTCAAAGCATTTTTCAAAGCGCCTTTATATATACTTTGAAGGCCAACAAAAATGCTACATGAACATATTCAATGCGGTCAACACACAATTTTTGCAGTGTCCTATAAAAATGTGTGTAGTGTTTACTTGAGAAGAGTCTCCTTACGTACATATATGGCACTTGTGATCTACCAAATAATGAAATATAGGGATTAACCATAAAGCTTCTTATTTAATAGATGATAGAAAATACAATACTTTGAAACTATGTCTACTTCGCTACTTACTTCTGACGGCAATGAAACTCAAGAGATCTTTAGTGAAAGGATAACAATGTAGCGTACACGCCATTAGTAACTAATATTTACAGGTTTACATTAATAATATGTTTATAAAAGAACAACTTTTTGTGTTTGGCAACATTGGTTATGACAGTATAATAGGTTGATGATTATAATGTTAGAGGATTTTAAGTATCAGAATGTTTAATAATAGTGCATGTTACTAGACCAATAATTATTCAAAACTACAAATATGACTGATTTTTAGGCTTGGCAACATTAATTTTGTATCTGTGGTGAATGAAATTTTGTAATAAATAAATGTTTAGTAATTATGTCAAAGAAAGTAATAATTAAATCAACTTACATAAAACTTACGATCCAACTATATACAACTTACATCTATGACTTTTTTAAATAATCTAACACTAAATAACAGTGACTTTTCATTTTGTGCGTCGTACGACGACCTAGAGATATATTTAAACTGCTACGATCTTGCTAGGGTCCACCTTCACTCGAAGGAACATCACGTCATCTTTAACGAAGTTTCTCTTCTTGAGCATCTCATGGGAGACGAATCTGGGGAAGCCGAAGCCCAACGCGTCGGGTTCCTTGGAGGGCCGCTGGAAATTCTTCCACGTGGGGTCGGGCACGAAGCTCTCGACGATGTTGCAAGCGCGGTCGGGCGACGCGCTCTGGTCGAACAGCGTGAAGGACACGGTGTGCGCGAAAGGCCAGCGCAGCAGCGCATCGTACTCGCCCGGCAGGATCTTGATGTACACCGACATGTGGGTTGCCTCGCCGGCGCCGTTGCCGTTCAGAAACAGTGACGCCTAGAAAAGAAAGTAATTTTTAAATGTGAAATGTGACACTTTCAGAAGGCTGTGAACTTTTAGTTTACTTTTTAACAATATTATCAACTTATTTCTTACTTTTAAAATTATTAAATAGAGGCTCCAAAAGGTATTCCCAATGTCTGATGATATGGTACTTTAAAAAATATGAAAAGGACTTGCGAACTGTGGCTGATGTTGCAAGTTTCAAAACCACTTTCTTTTTTTTTTTATTGAATAGGGGGCAAACGAGCAAACGGGTCACCTGATGGTAAGTGACTGCCACCGCCCATGGACACCTGCAAACCAGGAGTCAGCAAGTGCGTTGCCGGCCTTTAAGGAAGGTGTACGCTCTTTTCTTGA
>DWFT01000480.1:0-11769 GCA_018246795.1 Microceris patrobas patrobas
ATGATGATCGGTTGAGTAGTTTTCGCGTGAAACGGTAACAAACAAACTTACATTCGCATTTATAATATTTTTAGGATGATGGCATAAGAGCATATGCATTCGGTTCAACGGATATGCCAATCATATCAGTTACATATTTGCTTGATGAAGTACTTTGTTTGTTCAATGCTGCCCATGTTTTTATCAATCCAAGCAGACATACATGCCTTATCTTTTATATCTGTGTGTAATAATTTCAAGATATATATTTTTTTCGTTTCAGGTAAGCGAATATCTTAAGTGATTAGTGTGAGGGATTGTCTATAATGATTTTGTAAGTACTTTTAATCGCTTAGAATCTCAATCGATGTCATAGAGTAAGTTTATTTGAATTAAATATTTTCTTTATTACTTTATTTTCTTATTGTTCGTTAGACCTAAATATTGACTGCATTCATAGTACAGGCTCTCTTATTCTAAAGCTGTGAGTGTGTATTGTTACTAACGATTGACATACCACCACATTGCACCAACGTACATACTTACCTACCTATTATTTTAGTTAAAACTATTCCAAGCTCACCTATTCCTATGAAACGAGTACTTCATAGTTATTTCTACGTGTCTATGACTGTACGTATCCAGTGCGATGGTACGATTCACGAATGAGAAATGTCTAACCCGATTCCGGGTACGCGGATCGGGATCAGTAGGTTCGCGTTCCCGTTGCCGCGGTACGCCGTGACATTATTTATATGAATCTGTAGATAAGATAAGATATGTGTATCTATAATCCTCTTTCTTATAATATTCGTTTTTTTTCTTTAATGCTCGAACCATATTTACGTAATTTATTGTATCGGATGTTATATAGCGGTAATTTATTGTTCATAAACTAAGTTAAAGTTATTTTTGTTTTAAGTGTTGTGCTGTGCAAGATTAAAACTATAACGTGAATATATAGCTTTATTGGTAAATTGTTTTTGTTTTTAAGTATATTTTAGGTTTGTCTTAGTTTTACAACCATCTTCTAATTGCGGTTGTTTTTAATAATACGGCAGAATTTCTAGTTAAAAAGATCATCGTCATATGAAAGTATATATTATGGCAGGTACTACATACATGTGGTACATTAGAAACCTTCCCTATTATTTTGTATACAAGAAATCCACATTTAATATACAAAAGGAATCGTTAATCGCGAGTTTCTTGATGTTTTTACTGTGTGCCATCCCGGCGTGTCTCCCACGGGGGCGTGAGAACCGTGATGGCGTTGAAACGAGATCGGCGGCGACCGTGCCCGCGTCGCTTTATTGTCACTAATCTCGCTCACTATGAGTTTGACGATTTGTTTTACGACACTATGACCGATATAAGATAATGCCGCCTATTCATGATACGTGAAGTGTACAAACAAGGTTTCATAATAAAAAAAAATATTAGATAAACTTCTTATAAGGTACTCCGAAGAATTTGAGTGTTTTGTGTCAATTTTAACGCATTTCCTCTGTTTGGTATATAATTCTTGATACTCGTTGTCGCGGTTTTATTTGTGAAGATGTAAAGGACAAATATTAATGACATACGTCATTTTCATAATCGCCGTCATCATCCCATATGATCGCTATAAAAAGCAATACCGTCATTATTACTTCTAGTTTATTACTTGTTTGTTTTCTTAAGATATTTCATGCCTGTGTATATTAAACTAAATGTGTCAGTTACTGTCGCCCAAATAAATTTGTCCTGTATATTTTTTAGTTGCACCATTTTCAAATAGCAAAACAACCATGTTTTCGTGACTTAATTGTTTTTAATTTTTTTCTTTTTACTACAACGAAACGCTAGTATTATTACTATTACCTTATGACCAATAGCGTCTGCCAACTCATACTTGGCCGGCGTGACAGATTGACGTTGACTGTCTCAATATGGGAGGAGACTGATGTGGATTGTGGAATGATAAAAGGGTCGAAAGAAAGAAAAAAATAAGCAATAGCACTGGTACAGTTACAATCAATTTCGATACAGTATCTTTCCGCGCCGTATTTAGCCCGCTCTGAGCAGCCAGTCAGGGTTGGGAGGGTCATGCTCCTGCCTGTACCGCCCGCTTCCGTCGCGTGGTTAATACCGCGCTCCCGTTTTTGTCATTTTTTTATTTCTGGATGATATGGAGACTTCCTTTTGAAGTACCTTTTCATTCGATTACTTTCGGTCAATTTACTGAGTAAATGATCAAATTTAAAGTTTACGCAAGTGATGTCCATCATCAAGTCATCACCATGGGTTACAGATCTTTTTATAACGGGACATGTAGATTCTTTTTTATCGATGTTTTCCTTTAACGTTGATTTAAATGACATTTTATCTTAAATTACTAATGTGTAATTAAATTACGCAAAAAGATAAGCCTTAGTGATATACCTACTTATTAAAAATATGATCAGTTAATTTAAATTTTATCACGTATTCAATAATTGAAACTCCGTTTCTCCGTGGAGAGAAACATCAGTATTAGCTCACAATGTAATGAGTTACCATTAAATCAATTCAATTACGAGAAAATAAACATTATCGCGGTATCAATCGATAGTATCGGTAGCTCGCAGCGCGTCGAATGCAACTTTCCTAACTTTTGTTTTCGATATATTCAAGGTAACGCTCGACTCTCGGCCGACCGGCGGCCGCTGCTCGCGAATGCAAATTACAAACACCTGGCGCTCGTAAGAATAGATCGCAGAAGTAATCAATCAAAGTCCCCCACCTTTCAATTTTGTAGTATTAGTGATAATTTTCTCTCGGCACTAAAGCGAGCCTTTGAACGCACCCACTCATTATCCATTATGCGATTGCGACGCAGCTTCGCAAAGCGATTCGTAACAGATATCCCCATGTAGCCAGCTCTAGGTACCTTTTGTTCTGCGCTTTTAATGTATTGAACAGCTCAAGCTCCTTTGTGTAAAGTTGTATTTCTTCAAGATATTGCGAAGTTTGTAGTGTATACAAGTTCTACAAAATCAATCTAAGAAGTTAGGACGTATCTGATTCAACCTTCGTTTTAAAAAAATAAAGACACTAAAAATATATTTCTTAGGTTACGTATTATTTGTTGATGCCATTTTTAACAACTAATTAATGAATAATCAATTGACATCGTAATTTAAATTATGAATCATATTTATGTGTATATAAGGTGTTATAATTCGCCAAAATTTATCTCCATGATTAACATAAGCGGTATTTTGACTATCTCTCGCGGACTTTTGATGTAACGGATGTATAAAACTTTGACGATTTCCGTCTATTGCTCAAAATGCGGATTTTTATTATGCTTCCTACTACCGGTTTGGAATCCGCAATTATTTGCTAAACAACGACCGTTAATATTTCGTTGTTCATTATTTATGCTATATTTCATTATTTTATGAAATATCATCATACGTTATTTTTGTCATATTTCATTTATTCGAGTTTTATCTTTGTACATAATGATAAATTTTAATATAAACGCTAAATTGTGTAGTGATATAGAGACAGTTAATAATTCACATTAAATTTATATAATATCTGTATTGTAAACAACGTACGACATAAATTACTATAAAGAAAGCGACCAGTATGAATTATTAAGTTTGACGATGGGTGTTAGTCACGCTATCTACGTATCGACAATTTAATTTGGTGTCTTTATAAATGTATCCAAGGATATTGTGACCCGTAGAGAATCGTAGAGGAATGATAAAACGTCAATAAATACTTAATTTAAATGAGGAACACAATAATTCTTCATCGTTAAATATAATTAGGATTAAAAGAATACAATTTAGTTTATATAATTGTGTATTCAATAACTTTGTGACCCGACCGACATTCATACTAAAATGACAAAAATATTTCAAGTAATTTGAATTAGGAACGTGGTAATTTTTAAACGTTAAATGTAATGAGGGTGAAATATAATTGAATTTTTTTAAATGTATTTAATGTTATTGTACCCCGCAATAATTTAAATTTGGAACGCACCAACGTTTAAGGCATTCATTTCGTTTTAAGTGTAAAAATAAAATAAAATAACTCTAAAATAGTGCTGAAAGGCATCGTGACTAATGTCAGTTTTTTTGTCCGGTATTATTTCGGTTTCAACGGAAGGTTGTCGAATCGGTAGCCTTCACGGACTTTGTAAGGCCACGTCGTGGGTACATGAACTCTTCTAAAGACTCGTTTCACCAAAATCGCGAACTATTTTACTATTAAAAGTGTAATGAGTATCTATAATACGTACATGATTTAAGTATACTCCGGCTTAACTCACGTATGTTTATTCGGGATAGCCCAAAGAGTTTGTGCTTCCTGAGGTACTTCTTTATGAGCTCCAGTCGACTTCAGCGAGTTCGCGGCTGACTGTGAGACTGCAGGACTCATAGGTCAGACAGAAACTGGTCGGACTATGTGGATAAATCATTTTATTATTATCTGCCCTGTCGATAGTCAATATGACGAAAAATGTGTAACATGGTGCATTTTTGTTGCTATAGAAGAAAATGAGAACTCTCTATGATTGGTTCGAAAGCTTGGAATTAAATTAAACCAATGTTCTCCTATTCTGTAAGCAAGTATGAAACGTTTCATGTCAAATTTATCTGCTACTAAATCGCAATCGAAACTAATGATATTAATGTAAGGCCATCCTACGATTAGTTGCGCTACTATTGTTCTACAAATTCCGTGCTCTGGTATATTCACATTTAACAAGGTCTTACTTTGTTTTTGTACATCATAAAATTACACCATCATTGCATCATAAAACGAGTGTATCATAATACATCTTAAAATAGGTTTATGACTAGAGTACATCTTTGTCCAGCAGTGGATCGACAAAAAGAGTTGTCGGTGACAATGATAATATGACAATAAAATAACATACCTGACACCTAAAATGACGTTAGATAACATTGCAGTAAGACCGACGTAACCAAGATTTTTCCATAATGCTAAATGATTTATGAGATCCCGCTTTAACCTTTTGCAATCTGACAGGGGACCAGTCCACAACAGATAGAAAACAAGGTGATTAATGAAACGAGATGACACGCTCAAATGTAAAAACTATCTTTTTGGTCGTACCCATCATAATTGAAATGTCCAAAGGAGTGAAACAAATTATTTTCGAATTATATAAGAATTGTAAGGTAAAAGTAAAAAGCCGTTTCAAAAAGACTTATTGGAAGTGAAGCACAAGTGCGCAACCGAGCCGTGACCGTGAGCCGGAACAGATGGGGGGGGGTCTTAACAACGACTGTACGTTCATACGACTGTGTATATACATTCGTATTCGTGTTTTAAAATTGTGATGCAACAGTGATATAACAACGTGACGATTGCAAATCGATTTGTCGTTTTCGTGTTACGATTATTTACGATTGCACGCGTCGGCCGTTTCATTCAGCGATCGTCGACCCGGGAACGGTCTTAATAAACACGATACACACATCAGGGTTGGCTGCCGATTACAATACCAATAAAAATTTCGACTGTGTCTGTACAATTCAGTTGCACTTAGACAAAGACTTACCGAGATAAATCTTCATTCCTTCCAGACGCTGATAATAAGAAGAAAGAATCCATTAAGTGATTCTAATTTGGAATTCCATCAAATTCCATACCCGTCCAACAAACGGTTTATAGACAGATTTAGAGATACAGGCTTAAATATACCATAATAGATCCATCAGTTCAAGTGGGCGATGAAAGCCATAATCGGAACCACCCCAGTGAACCACTGTTTACAGATAATCTCGCGTTATTGCTCATCGCGTTTTTAAATTATTTCTGTATTCATTGCGTATTGCTTGTCTGTTAATAATTTGCGATAGAATTTTAAATATCGTTATTAATTATGTCGATAGTTCGTAGAAGAATCAGAAATTTAAGTGTCGAAATATTTGGCATCTTTACTCTCTGCCTAATCTTTAAACGAGTCAGCGTGAAGATATTATATTAATAGTTTTAGCGTACACATATTGCTTGCTAATGTGCTACGCAGTTGAGCTAGCCAACAACCCTGCGGGAGGATGACAGTTAAGATTTATGCAAAGATTCAATTCACCTCGGCCTTGGGGAATCGCTAAACACAGTACAAATCTCACTCGACGACTACAGTCCGTCCGATGAGTTCAAGGTTTTAAACAAATCAGACTCTTTGTCTCTACTGTAAAATGATCCGTTCGTTTCGGATCAAAATCAATCCTGTATATTTCTACGTTTGCAGACTGTATTTCAACTCTGAAAATTACTTTCATATGTACTCATTAGGGCGATACAAATTCATTGACATGAGAAGTTTGTCACAGTAAAATATTATTATGATCTCGATTGAGACATTGTTAATGGGAAACTATATTTAAAAATAATAATCTTGTATTTTATTCAAGCATACAAATTGAATATGAATAAAGAAATCTGCATAATGGAACAAAAGCATAATGGAATGGAATGGTATAAAAGCATAATGGAACAAAACGAAAGTTTGTTAAGGATAACGTTATGCAATGCCACTGAAATGTATTTCAGTTGTAAATCAAAGTGCAAATGAATGAGGAGTTCCAGTTCTTAGTGTCAATTTAAATTAAATACTGATGAATTATTCAATTTGTTAACATTAACATCCGTAGAAATTGCAAAATTCGCTCATGAATCACTGTGAATAATGTGCGCGCGGCATCGGCGTTTGTAAGATAAAATGACTTACAATTACTTATTGCCACTTACACCGTTTTCTATGTCCCTCTTGCATCCAACTGCAAATAGACTTTAATTTACTTCGAAATCATATTCATTAATAGTTTTATTACATTATGAAATTCAATCGGCGTTTCACAATGTAATGTGACAGATAGGTATATTTATTGGCTTTGATGTTTTATTATGTGTCTATTGGATATTCTGCTTTTATTTCATGAACGTTTTTGTCGGAATGCTTGTCTCTCGTTTTTAATTTATTGGAGTTGGAATTGGTTTTGGTGTCGATTGTCATATATTTAGTATTGATAATTAATTTAGCATTAATATTGATAATTAATTATTGCAATATACCTAAAGATACTGTTATCGCTATCATTTTTAAATCTGTGCCGAAACGGTAGGACGCGAATCGATATCATCAATAGTAACCCAGTAAATAACAGTGTGAGTTTATTGGAGAAATGGAACGTAATAACAGGTTTTATTGGAAGGGAACGTGAAACAGGCTGTTTAGTGGGGGCCCGTGAAATGATAAAATAATTGTTCTACGTTAATTGTCGATTGCCGAACTAACTGTAGGGATGGTATTACGGTAGCTTGAATCGAGTCTTTTTTGTGCTCGCTAGTAAAATACAGTCAGTTTAATAAAGTTTAATGTAGAGTAGATACAGTATGAAAATAATAGACTCTTTGTGCATGTCATTCTATAAAATATGACTCTCGTAAATCAGTGACTCGGAAAGAGAGGTTAATTGTTCAGTTAAAAATATAATAAAAAATATACAGCGCTTTTCTACTTAACAATGACATTAAATATGAACTGGATGGCAAAATGTTAATATTGTGGACATGATATATGACGCTATATGGATATTACAACACAATATACCCAGAGCCTCATTCCCTTACATACTTGTTAAACTTAAATATGTTTTTAGAGCATAATACGACTAAAATTTTATTTAGTTAGTTCCGAGAAAGATACCTAAGTTAAGCAGATACATAATTCAATCATGTACATAGATGGTTACTCCATACTTAACCATTGCAAATTTGTAAGTTTGTATATCAAACTTTCCAATGCCCACGACGTGCATAACACACGGTATTATGGTGTACCATGACTATTTGTATGTTGACCCAGAAAGAAAAAATACCCTCCCTATAATGGTAAATCAACGTCGCCAAGTATTCATTGAGGTCACCACCATGGGGCGCGGTACGGACTCGCCGCCACGAATTATAACAGTTGGGGAAGGAAAATGCTTATTGGTTTTATACTACTCCCTGATCCTACAAAACTTTGGCACTCTTTACGATTGTAATGAGGATTATCGGTTACAATATTACTCGTAGTTATATATGTTATATCATAATCATCGATTCTTCTATCGTTAGACTTCTGAATACGAGCCTTCTCTCAGAATGAGATGGATTAAAGCCATATTCTGCCAAACTTTATGTTATATTTTCCAAGTTACGTACGTTTACAAAACGGTTTTAAAATGCCTGTTGTATTTATAATTTTAATTATACGATGTAATGTAATAAGGCCACCATAAAAACACCCAGTTTTATTATTAAGCGCACGCTACCTGAAACGTTGTCGTAAATATCTAGCGATAACGCAACCTAAATACTCACATTGTACTTTTACAGCTATGGTTATGCGGCTGCGGCTGAAACTTGCGATGCGGCTGCTGCGGCTCATAAGTTTGGTATCACACTTGTTACCATTTTGATACATATTTTGTCTTCAAATCATTACTTACAGAGAGACTCTGTGTTATAATCAATCTGTTAAGAAGCATAAGAACATACAAATTTCTTAATAAATATGCATGTTAGGTAATTTGACACCCTGATACACTAAACTCTTGCTGACCACACGTATATTTGCGCTGCGTGAGAATTTAATCCATCACCCATGTTTCGGCAGTAGTGACCTTGTCAGTTACCACTGACTCAACAGGCTAGTTATTTTTCGACTTTTTTTCTGTTTTAAAACGAACATACTCGTATAATATACTTATAAGTATATGTATATAGGCACCTGAAATAGTTCCGCAGCTTGCAATACTGCTTTACGAGTCTGAAAGTTACTGAAAATGATTAAGACTATAAGAGATTTTCATTTAGATTTGTGTTGCTTTAGAATCATGGATATATTTAAGTCGACTCTGCAGGAGTTACTTTGTTAGGTACAAGAACGATACGTGGTTTCAGTTACAATATGTATCGTCTTAAAATATTTATGATTGCTCGATCGACCGCATGTCTACCGTGTACTGTACATTAAAATTTATTGTGTACATCTATGTGTACACGTGGAGCGCGACTCCGTGGGCGTGTCTCTGCGTGCGAGACACGCGAGTCCACGTGCGGTACAGGTGTGGGGTGTGGGTGCGTCCGGTACGAGGCATAAGCATAAGCGATTTTTATATAAGACTAGGAAATCACTGTTATGACATTTAGTTACCGAATTAAAGATGTATTAAAAATGTTTCAGTGCATACATTATAAAATGTAAAAAGATAAAATTCGTTTGTGAGTTAATTAACTTTTAATTTGATGATTTTATTTTCTTCTGTTAATAGAGTTACATTTGATATGAGATCAGTTGAGTAATACCTATTACAAACTTCAAAATCTTAGCTATTGTTTTTGTTTAATTGAAAATAGCTAGCCTTTCGTTTAATTAAACGTCTCGTTAAATTAATACGCAATTATTCTGTCAATCTTGAATATTGTGCATTTAACATGAAATTTGAATAGTGAATAGATAGATACTTATGTAAAGTTAACATTTTAATGTTTCAATGATACTATTGATTGATTACCATTTATTTTTCTTTTAAACCTAGAGTTCATTTTACTTTGCGTTGGCTTAATTTTCAATGTCATTTTTATCAGTATAAAGACTGCGATGTATGCATTGTTAAGAAAGGATCGTCACCTTCGCATTCACTTATATTTATGTATCCTTCTATGTGTTTTTCGTTCGTTCGTTCGTTCGTTCGATTCGCCTACCTACAGTACAGTAAACACTTCTCTTCGTAATAGTGAACTTACTTTTACTATTCCTAAATTAAATCGTGCATCTTTTGATTCAAATCTGTATTACTTTTCAATATATGCATGGATGTAGTACCTACCTACGAACACTTTAACAGTAAACTATTACTCCGAAGACTTGTACATATCAGTTACTCTACGATAATCAATGAAATGTAAAAAAATAAATTGCTTTTTCAAAGGGGAAAGCATCCTTATTTTAGAGCAATAGTTTTAAAAATATTTTTACTGTTAGACACTTTTACCTCTGTTACTGTGGGTATAATTTATAAAAACCCGTTTTCCATAACAGCACAACATTTTTATGTCTATCTCTACAATCTGAATAACAGAATAAAAGAAATTATGATCTTGTATTTTCTAAATGACGCATAATTCGACTTCCGGTAAACCAAATCAATTTAAAAATATTCTACTCGCGTTTATTACGGTTGTTTATAAGAATGTCTATTTTAACCACAGCTCATAAATACACTAGTGAAATTGGGGTACTTCCTGATATCATTCATTCATTTATTCATTCATTCATTCGGACACTCATACATTTAATACATCCCACGCCCACAACAATCTTACGAATAACGAGTGTATTGACTCCGATAAAAATAGTTCATTGTGGAGAATAAAACGTTGGCCTGTTTGTTTGTCTTCGTCATTCATTGCGCTATGTTCCTTGAATGTTGTAATAATTTCACTTGTATAATTCGTGCACGGTTACGTTAGTTTTATTTTTATATAAACAAGTCAATGAACTTTTGTCTCTGTCTCACACTAATGATCATTAATTACACAAAATTCTAACGTTTACACTGATAAAACGATGAGTACTAATTTCAGCATCGAAAAACAAAATTTTAGGCTTGATATATTACTGACTGTTCATATTTAGTCCTGGTAAATAAGACCTCCAAAGTTAAGTTTAGAGGTAAATTTATTTCATTTTGAACAGTTATCAGTGAACACGTACAAGTGGCTAACTATTTCTTTTCAGGAAAGTCATCGACCAAAACATACTTAAGATTTACAGTTAAACTTGTGCTGTGTATAAATAACGCCATTTTGCGAAAATCAATTGTTAACTACATTAAGTCGAAAATACCTTGCAACAACCCGCCAATGCCATTTATGTTTGTTTATATGTTCGTGAAGTATCTACTGATTAAAACTTTTACAAATGCACATATGTAGGAATGCAAGCAGTAGAAAATACACCGCTACAACTACTACAATGAACAGCTGTTTCGCCCCAAAACGATGCGTTCTCTGTCTTATAATGACTTTGCAAGACTTGCAAGAAATTGTTATTAAATCATGCCGCCTTAAATAGCACAATGAACAGCTGTTTCGCCCCAAAATCAAGCATTCTTTGTCTTATAATGACTTTGCGGGACTTGCAATGAATAGTTATTTGTCATATAATATATACGCCGTCTTCGCGGCTTGTTGCCATGTTGTTCTTGGATTAATGTATTATCGCTTCCTTTACGTACTTTTTATCAAATTTTAAATTAGTGTTTTAGGTGTCACTTCTTCTCTTAGGTAATGTTAAAAATTTACCATGTTACCATGTATAAAATGGTAAGGCTCTAATAACAAATGTAAAAAGAATACTTTATATAGGTACAATACATCAAAATTTATTTTTTAATTAATTAATTAATTTATTTTTTAACTTCAATTATTTAATCAAATTGGCCCTTAATATACATATCCATTCTCTCGCCCTCTGTTCCTTGTTTAGACCAAACAAATTCAACCCTACCGTTATTCGTCAAATTATCGCCACACTTCTGTAATTATTTAAATAATCAAAATTGTAATCTAAAGAATATCACTTTGTAATTTGTTTATAATGACTTTTATTGTTTATTACTACATTATTTTAATTGCGAAGGGTTATCATTATTAGATTTTTTTACATTAAATTAGGTACTATCATTAAATTAAATTATCTATCATTATTAACTATCATTA
>DWFT01000481.1:0-11769 GCA_018246795.1 Microceris patrobas patrobas
CGGCCTAAATAGGAACGGCTAAATGCCCTGGCCGCCGACGGGCAACAGCGTCAGCGGTGCGAAAAGCTGTGCCCTGCGATCTCCAACCCGCATGAACAGCGTGGAGATTACGGGCATAAACCCCTTTTGGGGGAGGCCTATATCCAACAGTGGACTGAGATAGACTGATGATGAGTGTCATATTGTGACCTTAATGTCATTTGCGATGACATCACATCCTCAGCCTGTCTCAATCCGTTGTTGGTCACATTAGCCCTGAGGGATTGATATCCAGAATGAAGGTATTTTACCATAGAAAACCATAATCTGTCTCATTGGGTGGATGTGATTTATAGTGCTATATCCTATACGAAAACCAACGTATGCTGGTGGCTGAACGCAGAAATTATAATAGACCATAGTAAACCTAACTATAGATATAATTCACCCAAAAGACACTGTTTGCACCATTTTCCTCCTTTCATAAATACTACTTAAGCGGTCAAAAGTCAAATTAGGATGCGTTCAAAACTAAAGTAAGACGCATTCTTAAATAAATATCTGAATAATCTAAAATACGAGAAGCTTGGATACTAAGCTTTTTAGGGAAACAATAGATTTATTTTCAACTATAAAAAAATTGACGACCGTTTAGAACTTATTCCGGTATGATCCCTCAACACTTTTAGATCTAAGGATGCTTAAGTCTACTACCAAGAGCCTCGAACACTTCGGAAGTCCGAATGTTTGGTAGTATCCTACACTTTCAGCTGTAGAAGATTATCAAGCAGGATGCATCTGTAGAATCTGCTAAATTAACTTTAATAAATGTAACAAACAAACCTGTAAACGGAAAAGACTACTAAATCTCTGGCTACACCAGGTGTGTCCGATGGAGCAGTGCCAACAGATGCAAGTGGACTCTTTCATCCGATCTCTTCCGTCGTACATGAGAGCCAGTCCGTTCACCCACTTTGAGCAAACTTATGATGAATACGAGCTCTGTTCTCCAGGTGAGCATCAAGTCTAATATTTATATTTAAAGCTAAATCAATAGTGTACTATTTGATGTGTTCGTGAGATATTTATACTAACTATTTACTTCTGAAAAGTATTAAATATTGAATTGTTTTTCATTTTCACTTTCATACAACAAATTCAGTGCAAACGTGTCTATTAGAATACGAGTAGTTCACCGCATGTAGAGCTACGAGAGGATTACAGTCGGTGTAGAATTGCGGTCTCTTGAAGTCTACGTACACTTCAATTCAAGTGAATGCACGTATTCTATGGAAGTAATATGAGACAATGGGGTTTTTTATGTTATAGAAGGAGCGGTCGGGCATACACGCCCTCCTATATTAAGTGCCCACTATATCAAGAGACGACCGTAGGCACACAAACTCAATTAAAAAAGTTGATTTCAAGATATACTTCGGAATATCATAATCTATGAGGACTATGTCTGAACGCCTCATGAAACACCTAATTGAACAATACTGAGAGTTTGACCAACGCTCATACAAAATGTCTAATCAGCACAATCATATTTTCATATCAAATCAAATGAAAAAATGTAGCTAGACGTTATTATTTATGAGTACGTACATTATAATTGTGTAATTATAGAAAGCATACGGCACAGTCTGAATAATGTATAATATGTCACGGCTAATATTGATTTCATAGTGGCGGCACTAAAATAGCTAATTACGGTCCGCACACGAGTAACGTCTTGACACTTGTCACTGCTGCGCTCATGGAGAATTAACCCTTAATTACCCACCTACCGGCGTAATTTCTCTAAATTAGTCTCTACATAATGCAATAGTTGTCGGTGGCAGCTATTTTAATAGCAAATAGATAAATGAGCATTGATTTATCAATAATGATGATAACGCAGTGATAACATTTTAACAAATTTTGATTACGATATTTTGCACATTGTTCACATATTTATCTTATCATTTGTGTTACTTCCTTATTATTATAATAAATAAGTAATATTTTGACACCCGTGAAATCTAAATATATATGGGTAGTTAAAGAATTGGTTGTGCGGTGTGGCCTTGTCGGCTCATCTGACAGGCTTTCGGTTTTCGAATGTCATCGTCACTACTTGTGGAGCATGACAGACGAAAGAAATAACCTTTCGCTGTGGTAGTAATTCGCAAGAAGCAGCGATAGTCTTGTGGCTTACAATTTTACCATTCAACCCGGGGGTTATATGTATAAAAATGCGCGCTTCTCTTAGTCTGTTTCATAGATATAATACGAAAATAAATATCAGCTTACATATAGCCGAGTAGCTTAGTAATGATCATTTTACCTAAAAGACCAATATGGATTTTACTATTCGATGATAAGTAATATTAAAAACTATTTACTTAAAAGCAACACCAAAACACACATAAATGCCAACTTTTGCTACACGACAAATTTCATATTCCACAGCGTCTTTATATTTCGTGTAAAAGAGCGTTCAAGCTCATTGAAGATTTTATCGCGTGAAGCATCAGTAAAGATTCGTTTGCCGCATTTGCACTTTCAGGTGGCATGCATATTCATATTGGAAAACGCGACAGGAGTATTGCATTCTTTTGTTATTGAATTCAGACGTTTTGTTCCATAGTCTGTCATGAAATTTCATATGTTGCTACCCGGGCTGGAGACAGATATAATAACAGTTGTGGTACATTTGCTTCTATTATTTCGGTGGGGCCACTGGTTTTGAATGTTTCAAAATAGATTGAACGAATATACGATTATAGTTGAATGAATATACAGTTTGTTTTATTCCTGTCGTTTGATTAGTTTTTCAGTCCCTTAAATCTCATTTTTAGTACTAATCACCTGACATAACGTTAGGTTTTTTATATTTAAAAGTTCGTAAGTTGTTCACAGGTTGCAAATAGTAATGACGTTCTAATTTTAAGTTTTAATGACCCTAAGAATTAACGTTCGAGGTATTCGAAATTCAACAGCTCACACTGAAGTCAGAAAAATACATATTATAAAAAAATATATGATATGCCGCAGTACTTTATAATTTAATGTAAGAATCAAAATACACCGATGAATACATATTTAATACACATGTGATTAAATAGTGCTTGCTGAGTTGTATTAACAAATAAGTTTCTGTTGACAAGGCTGTGTTCTCGTTAAACGTAGCTAGTAGTAGAACCATAGCCACGTAGCCGTAGAGTCGTAAGCTTTGGCTACACAGAATGGTGTGTCTTAGAATTTATTACTGTCGACTATCGCCAATACTACATGTACATATACGCTTGCCATCTCAGTTGTTTGCATCTGTAATGGAGTTGATTTATAAAGGCGTATCACTATACGCCAATTCGTGCAACTTTCCTTTATAATTCACTAATTATAAAGAAAAGTTGCACGATGTATCCAGGAACATACTAATATAAAAAATGGTTTTTTTTTTTGCTTTTGAAATTTTAATAATACATTGGGCGTACCTAGTACATAATTCTCTTTGTGAATTAGAAATTGATATAATTTTAACATTTTTGTAGAACTTTCTACTTGCATTATTTCATTTGATTACGGCAACTTCACATAAAAAAGGCCATATAAAACCGTGCAGCAATCCAAAGCGCATATTAATATTATTTTGTGCTGTGTCGGATTAAACACGCTACTCCAATAATTACAAATACACGCAAAAGTCAGATCGTTGCAAGACTAATTACTCTCCTATTTACTGAACTAGAAATGACGTCGAAAGCGGGCCGCACGCGCGCATTCGTTCCGATATACCGAATGAGTTTCGCAAACCGCAACGGTTCAGAACATCGGCATCGTGCAACGGAGTAGATAGACGGACTTTCCCATGAACCCGTAATCAGCGACAAGGCGCAGGTATCGCTCGATTGTAGCAAACGGCCGGCGTCTATACTCCTACGATGCTACCATTAATCTTATCTATTCAACGGGAGCTTAACCCCCGGTAGTTGAATAGAATTTGAATACCGTCCATGCTACGAAGGGCGCACGGCGGCTCTCGTCATCCTACGTACTGCTGCGTGTTTGCAATGCGTAAATGTACGCCGAAATCAATAATTATGACTACACCCTAATGAAGACACTGTACAACAGCACAATAAATTGAATCCACAAAACGAAATAGTACGGCGAGAACATTTTCGTGTTCCCATTTGCTAATAAATTTCATCCGTTTCGGAGACGTGTTAAACTGATTTCCTCCTTACTCAAATAGTAAACACGCCTTATGTTAATGTAAAGGTCTTATTAAGCCTCAACCCAATTGCTACATACGGTACTAAAACGTGGACTAAAATGTATAGTGGCAGGTAGAGGGGCTACTGGGACGTGGAGAGCCAATCAGATATATTTGCATTTCTGTAGTCACTATTATAGCGAATCTCGCCGCATTGGATGCTGCTGGCGAATTGTGAATAAATTTTCTGTCGAAATGTATTTAAAGAGTTTATTTACAGAGTACGTACTGAGTAACGTACTGAATTATAAAGTATTTAGTATAATTTATCAACATGTTGTTGAATCTGCTCGAGAGGGCGGTAAATGTAAACCGACATTTCGTGTGCACAGTCGTCGTGTATAAATAATGGCGCTGCTAATATACGTATCGTCTGCTGTAATAGCTGAACAAAGAAACTTCATTTATCAATACCATTATAAGGGAGGAGACAACAAAAGTTCTCAAACCGGGTCCTATTAATACTGAGAACTGGGCATAAATATCTCAAGTAATTACAATAAGAAGCGAGATCGTGGAAAATCACTGGGTAGCGGAGTCGCAATTAGCGGGCGAACACCCAACGGAAATAAATAAGGATATTACCTTCTGCGGCCATATCCGGCTGGAGATAAAAACTATATTATTGCTATTACTTATTATATATATATAATTAATAATTCTGTGTTAATTCTGTAAAAGAAATATCCATATTCATGCAATTATATCTTAAATTAATACATACGTAATCATATCATAGGACAATCTGTGTGTATTCATAATGGTAGGCCAAATGTTTACCTATGACAAGTGGAACGCTTAGTCATGATTAGATCGGGGACCGCAGTGACTGCTGGTTTAACCGTCAGATGTAGAATTATAGCTAATGTGGCTTACTGTCCTGTTGGTGCCGTAGTTAGTAACCAAACAACTACGCGTGGGTTCGAATTTTACCCGGAACAAAAATATTTGTGTTATGAACACAAGTTTTGGTTACATCTGTATTTATAGCTGTGTATGTATGTGTTTAAATAATATTTGTATATAGTGTGTAGTCTGACGTTTGAGATCCGATAAATGGCTGTAAGTTGTTCCAAAATATCATTATGTTTCTTATTCAAATATCGGTACAAGCATAGTAGCATCTTGGAAGGAAAACTTTTTTATAACGATTTCTGCATTTGTCAATGGGTACAGTATCACGTTTAGGTCAAGGAGAGTTAGTCCATCGAGAAGAAAATCAATACAGACTATAAAAGGATTCTAGTAATGTATCGAATGCTTTACTTAATGGATTTGATAGTTTTGAAATAAATAACAATATTTACATTACTGATTTATGATGAAATTATTAGTAATAATAAGTGTATAAAAATAAATCGTAGAATGCTATTGTAAGAAGGATTTATAATGTATGCCGCATTTGAAAATATTAATTTTTACAGGAAACAATAAATTCACCACCTATTCCATGGGACATAAACGTAACTGCCTATCGCTTCGGGGATTACAGGCGTGATATTACGTTACAAGAAACTGGGCGATATTTAATAAAATAACAGGTGTAAAAATGATATTAGTGAAATCAAATAAATTAAAGAAAATTTAAAATAATATGTTTTCTTGTATCTGGAGATTTCAAAATTCATAAATTTTGATATAAATGAATAAATAAACAATATACTTAGACAATGCGGTCAACCAGTGATTGATTATTATCAACCTGAAAATTGCTCTCGAAAATAGATCGTAATCGGGATTAGGACTAAATAACTAAATTTTGATTTTTATATACAAAAACATTAAGAAAATGATTGTTATAAATATTGTACGCATAATATATGAGAGATTAATTCTTGATAAAAATAAATAATGCCAATAAAACTTATGTGCTTATAGCAAGCGATCAGCGAGTGGGCAGGAAATGGCACTCGGGACTCGATCGTGATTAGATCGGGGACTGCACTAAGCACGAGCCGTAATATAGACTTATTGCAATATAAATGTATTATTGTCTCAGATTTATACTATCAAACATTTCCATACTTAATACAACTTTCTTGTACTAAAATATATCTTTCAGTTATTTTATATAGCCCTCTAAAAACAATTTTATAAATCTCTTTGGTAATAGGCTCACAACTTTTTCTATGAATCATAAATACAACTGGGCAGATCTGGGAGTATACTCCACTTCTCTGCCTACCCCTTCTGGCAAAAATAGCTTTATAGTTATTAATTTGAGAATCTTTGGTTTTTTAGACATTTCTGCATTCAAAAAATAACATACCTATATAATATATGTGAATGTCTACATCATGTTATTGTTCCTAAATGTATAATGCTGTTAAATTAAAATTTCTCACTTTCGCTTTAAAACTAAGTTGCGTTAAGAGAGTTGCCGAGTTCTTATTTCGTAAAAATGTGACGTTAAAGCTAAACGTAGTGCATTTAATACACTTACATTACTTAAAAATAAAGCCTTTTAATCACGAGCCACGCGCTTTAACACCGCATTATATCAGGACTTAGTATTTTTTCTTTCGTTACAGGTTCCTTAAAAATTGTATACAGTATTAACAATAACGTTTTGTTTTTTTTTTTCAATTAAGCGGTTTACAGTCGAATGTTTAAGATTTTCAACGTTGATTTTCTATTCCTTTTTAACACGCTTTATGTTAGCTTGGATTGTATCTATGTATGTAACGGAATCTTTGAGCTCAGTTTTCACCAATTTACAGAAGTCTGATTAATTTGGAACTTTTCACACGTATCAAGAACCGATGACAATGCATTAATTTGATAACAGTTTCCCATTATTCTTATTAGGATTGCCAAGATAAATAAATACGGAGACCACTGAGTGGTTCTTTCTAAAAAACCTAATAATCAATTCATTTCTCATTTATGAGGTTGTCACAGACAAAAGAGTTAAAAATAAATAATAGTTTAAAAACACACGCGTTTTTTTGCTAATCGAACTAAAAACTGGAAAATAATTTTTAATGACAAAGATATTATATTACAATCGTAGAAGCTCGAATAATCAATCATTATGCTTCGCCTGAAACTAAAATTATAATAAAATTTAAGTTATTAACAGAATAATTCAGAGTAAAAAGCGTGGGGTGCATTTTACTACGGTTCAAAACTATCCTCTCGTAGATGGTTGCCAATAGAATGATTGTGATATTTAAAATATCAAGGTCGAGTACTATTGTATATTTTTTCCTGAAATTTCTAGTTGTGGCTTCGAGTCTGAATTTGTGCCCGGTGCATGGCAGTAAGTTCATCTATAATCTATTCCATAGTGGGATGTAATCGTAACTCGTGATAAGTGGGAGTGCCGTGCACTCTATGCCTACCTCTTCAAAGACTACGGGCATGATGTTATATAATTATAATAATAAATATGACAATTTTAAGTTACGTTACGACTATGACAGGTATTATTAAAAATACATAGCTTTACTATATTGTCGGTTCAATAATATGTACCTGACGAATTTTACCTATCCTTCAAACTAGGTAACCATTATTACTTCGCAATGCTCCCGTTTTATTCAACAGCTCCGTGTCGCTTCTTCTCGCTAAAACCGATTCCTTGTTACTTGATTTCTGCATTTCGAAAAAGCGTAAATATTTTCCTCTTGGATACGCTCACAGAAATGAAGAATTCAATGGACGGTCCTGTGTCGTGAATTTTTAATTGGTAAAAACTATGATTTAAGTTGTGACGTCAAACTTAAACTGTGAAATAATATTTGTTTCGTCCGCACAGTCGGTTTAGATCGCGTATCGCGCAATACTTTTAACTTCTGACAGTGACCTATGTTTGATGATAAACTCCAAAATGGCATGGTTTGGATATATTCCAACAATTGACAAAAATATTCCATAAAGTGTGTTGTAGCTTACACTGCGGCACTTGAGTGAAATTTCAAATTGTGTTGTGTATGATTGGCACATTGTATTTAGTTTTTCTATTAAAATTTAATAGACGTAGATAATAAAGGTTTTGCTCCCTCCCCATCAATCGTTTTTAACTGGTTAATCATAATTTTTATGATATCTTTCCAGTTGCATTCTCGTGCGTCTAACTTCGATATTGGATTACACAATTGGATCGTAGAAGTTGCAAACGAGTTCCAACAAAAAAAATGCTAAAACTCACCCCCATACCAAAATGAAGAAGTGGATTGAAATGCTATCCAATTTGTTCTTGCTTTTTGTGCATTTCGTAAAATTTGATACATACATATTTCGATTCCTGATAAAAGCTAAGTACGTCCGTGCCTTTTTTCTATATATTTTTTTCTTTTGTAGGAGATTGCGCTAAGTGATCACATTTCGATATTAAACCATTTACCGGAGGCCGGTGCCGGCTACGTATTTCATTTTACTGAGTGTCTGACGTAAGTTTTGGAGACTTGCTTTTTGTTCAAATTATTTCGCAATCCCTTTATTACATCTAGTGTCAGTTCGCTGTCTCCCTTTCTTCGTGCTTTTTTTGTTTTATTGTACACATATTGTGTTATTTCGTATACAGTTTTTGGTATGTTTTACTTTAGCTAACATATGTTTGATTTCTATATTATCTCTTTCACGTTAATTAACGTATTTACATGTCGTTACATTTTTAATGGTTTATTAACAGATACCTAAGTTTTAGAAACGATGAGACAAATTGAATCAAATAATGAACAAAATTGTTTATCAAAATTTATTGTGCGTTTAATTTACGTATAATATACCGACATTTTCATAGACTTTCTGTTACTATATTGACAGTCTGAATAGTCATTTAGAACCAAAGCAAACAATACTGGTACATAGCATAGATATAAGAAAATTCAGCGTAAAATTTTCTTAAGTATTTTGAATAAACTTCTTCTATTATAACGAAAAATTAAATGCTGTTTAAATATATTTCAATTACTATAAAAACATATTTTGTTTATCGGAAATCCTTTATAATCCTTATAACTATGAAATTATCTTTTGTTTATTGAAAATCCTTAATAATCTTAAAAATCATATTTTGATCTTCTTTGATACATGTACATAGATACTCTGAATATTACAACGTAATATAAAAATGGATGAAATGTGCATGATAACGGATGAAATGTGTATCGTTACCATACAATAATAATTTTCAAGTATCCACGGCGTATGCGCAAGTCTTTCGTTATAAGCGCATCCCAACTTGCAAGTTAAATTAAACAGAGAACAAGTAAACGTGGCCTTTGTTTGTTCTATTGTGATGGTAATATAACAGACAGGAAGGGTATTATTTTACATTGCATTTCATTCCGTTCCGGTAAGTTGTACTAGTGCCGTAACAAAGTCCAGAAATTGAAACTTGCTAGGTGTTTTCTTAAAGTTCCATTCGCTCTGCAACTTCTATTTTCTCCTCTCATTAAGTTCATTATAATACAAACATCTGAGGTCAGTATTTTCGACGTTTCAAGTCCGTTTTCAATATTTTCTGTTCGAATTATTCACTTTGCGTTGAACTCGATGTCTGCGTCGGTAGAAATATTCGAGAAACGCTTTGAATGGCGATGTTTTATGTTTGGGGCAAATAATTTAAGGACTTGTGAAAACTTCGTGCTCTTGATTAACGGAGCTCAATTAGGTGATTCAAGTTTTAACATTTTCAACGGCGCTCCGCTGTAATTGTTTAGCGATGTTTGTCAACAGAGGAATTTATTGCGAAGTATATAGTACTTCGTTAAGTCAAATAATAATAATTTTAACTCGTGAAAAGCTTAAACAAAGAGGAACCTAAAGAATCTCACTGAGACACAATGGGCGGATTAGTCTGAAATTTTCAGATTTTAAATATTACAGTGTACTTCGTCGAACTGCAGTGCAGACTCTGTAAATTCCATTTAGCTAAATAGCTTTTCAGAGAGATAAGAATCTAGCCATACAATACTTTGCTGCTTGAAGCGGGAAACTAAGAAAATTGAAAAGAGAGGCGCCTAGTGCTGGAGCGTCGATAGTCCGATTTCAGGCAACCTGAGATTCGGAATTACCGGCGTCGTAAAAGTTTAGCGGCGGTTAAGAGTTTCGGACGCAGTTTTTGTGTGATACAATTCCGTCGGTCTCGCAATCTTGGTTTTAATAAGTATATAACGTTCGCGAGATGTACCTGTGAGGAGGGATTTACATAATCATTACCATATCTGGCGCACTGGCGCGAGTATTATGCCCGGGAGGTTAATAATGCTATTTTCTCGCCGCGTTTTCACCTTGCTATTTCACGTTATCGACCCACTTTATCTGCCTCGTCATTGTAACTAACCACTCAAGGAGCGACTCTACATTGCGGCAGGACTCTATAGAAAAATATATAATAGACTCTTATATTAAAGTAATGTGATTGATCTTTTTGTCCGCGTGATAATAAGGAAAATGCCTCACCTCATCTTTGGAAAGTAAGTTACATATGAATATAATGTAATAAAGTATTTATACGAGTTTGTATGTGTAAATAGGCGCAACTGACTTTAGGCCGCTATAAAATATAAATTTACTCAGATATAACAAATACACGAATACATAGAATAAATCTATGATACAATTTTAGTAACAAAAGGTTTTAGACATTGATCCGTTATAAAGTTCATTTATTGATTTTTGGGAAACCAACAATAATAGAACAAAATTAAATTAAGTTGCAAATTTAGTACACAGTTCAGCTCAGTTTCGTGTCTACGTGCTTTCTATCAGTCTACGTGCTTTCTATTGGAGAAGACATACTGATATTACTCCCCAAATTAAAACCTTGTAAATCCATGTCATGTAACAAAATCCACATAATATTATATTGCATTATATTTTACGTAATATGTATATATGTATATAAGTATGAAGCAGTATTTTCCTAATATGAAACACAGATATAATTCGGCTAATGGCAACCGGCTACTCAAACCCACGTATACCTTACTTCAAAGAGAAGCCTCTTCTATTTAAGGTTGGTCTCAGGTGCGTTATCCATCCGAGGACTTAGCGGGAATGCCTAATAATTATAACCGAAAAAATGTTACTATTAAAGTCATAATAAACATTTCCCGTACAAATGTTCTTGGAGCTATAATTTATACTAGCTTAAGGTAAGGAGTTTGTTCGCGTATCGTTACTGCCTTCACGTATTTTTACTTAAGCCTTACAGCTTAATAAAATAAATTTATCTTTTTGTATGCCCTGTAAGGTCGTGTCTCAAGAGGAGTTTGGGGGTTTTAGTACTAATATTTTGCTAAGTGCTTATCTCCTGGACCGTACTTACAGTGCACCGCTAACCGTTATGATTTTCACTCGCATCTTAAAGTCATCAATATCAGCAGCCTATCTCAGTCCACTGCTGGACATAGGCCTCCCCCAAAGGGAGTTTATGCCCGTAATCTCCAGCCTGGGTATGCGGGCGGTTGCCTCACCCCACTGCTGGACATAGACCCCCTAAAGGGGGTTTCGCTGTGCTATATCGCGATGAGCCGGTCCCTATGTCGTCTGTGCATTGTGCAGCATTCATTACA
>DWFT01000482.1:0-11766 GCA_018246795.1 Microceris patrobas patrobas
AAACGTACGTAACTGGTCGGGCCTTCCCGTAAAACGTACGAAACTAGTCGGGCTTTCCCGAAAAACGTACGTGAGTTAAGCCGGTACATATACGAATATAATCATGTGTCATGATTATATCTAAATTGGTGTTTGCAACAGAGAACGATCCGACAGAGAACTAAAGTTATCGACATACCCTGAAAACTGAAGATCGAGCTCAGTGGCGTTCTATTGAAGAGCCCTATGTCCAGCAGTGGACGGGAGTAGGATGATAATGATGATGATAATAATGAAAGATTGCAAAACGACTATTAGAACGGATCATATCATCTATTCATATACCTAAATATAATATTTAACATACATTTGAGGTAATACCTACTTAATTATTTTTAACATTTCGGCCCTCCGTTTATTTTTCTAAAATTTCTATACGTGGAATTATTTGAATTTGTTAAAATGACAACCCTAAGTCAATGGAGAAGTCAATTGAAAGATGTCCGTCGGTTTAGCTAATTCTCTAAAAAATGACACAAGAATTCGTTAACATCATCAAGTCTTTCACTTGTATGAATATTTGCACGACATTTATTATAATCACAAAGCGTAAAGTCCCCATGAAGTGAACTGATAAATTGAAACAATTTAAAATAATATCACGCCAATGTTTTCCCGAAGGTGTAGTCAAAGGAGTGTAGTACACTTCCAGGATTCCCCTGTTATGTTATACGTCACACCAAGAAATAGGAGGAGAGCCTATTCGCATACACCGAGCACAAATTCATACACCAAAATAAAACAATATAATTTGTTTTTTTAAAAGTATCGTAGCAACGATTGTGAGATATTTAGACAAACGCAAAGGAAGGCTTTAATTCAAAGATAAAGTTCCGCCGCTAGGATAGGGCGGATGGCTCGGTATAATTGGATTACCTAACGAGTTGCCGGCTCCGCTCTTTCGTTTGGACTGCGAAGAAATGTGGTGAATATCAAGCGTATTTACATTTGATTTAAAACGTTAACAGATATAAGACAAATTATATTAGGCAGCGCCACGGTAACTAAGACTTGACTGGCTTTTACAATTCGTATCGTACTTCTGAATTGCTTTTGTTCTATCACACATTAAAATAATCCATATCATCGTCATCATTCACATCTTCGTCCATATCATTAATCCTTTTATTCCTCCATGGTTGAATATGGTTTACTTGTAGAATGGTACGGATTATAGTTACATGTAGTGACGCTGCTCAAGTGGTAGACTTTGCATAGCCAAGAGAACATTATGAAGAACATTAAGATGTGCAAGTTTCCTCATGCTTTATTTCACCGTCATAGCAAACTACATTTAACCTTAAAACGAATAATTTTCTATGTATGTGCGTCAGGATTTGAACCTAGGACCTTTAAAGTGGAAAGGTGAATTACATATTATTAGGCTCTGCTATGTTTCATAAAAAAATAGATTTGTTAGAAATGTATGGATGTAGAAAATGTTTACGTTTCTTTGATAAACTAAGACGGTTCATCGTGCCGGTTTATTAAATAGAAACCAGCAGAAACGAATAAAATGTTTTTATTGCCTGTAAAATGTATTTTATTTGGTTTCATGCAGGAAGTTATATGTTACGTGTATGTGTTGGGCACGGAATATAAAAAGAATCGCAATGAAATAACTTTTTTCTATGTATTATGCATTTGTGCGTGGGTGCGCGCATGCGTGTGTGAATGTGTGCATGTTCATGTATGTGCGTGTGTGTTTACTTGCGTTTTTGGTTGTCAATTTTTCTTTGTAAATTTTTAGCGCTGTAGAAAGAATAACAGCAAATTTATTTGGAAAGATGTAGTGCATCCATATACCGAGTTTATATTCAACGATCGTTACTTTTCCATTAAAATTAAAATTGGTTTCGTCAACGGTCTTGCTCCCGGGGGTCATCGTTTCTTTTTAATTTCATCAAGCTCCAAAGGGAGCCGTTTGGAACAGAATGTTCAATCAGTTTTTAATTCGATGACTGGGAATCGGTGTAAGAATTCAACGTGCGGCCTAAAAGATAGTTTCAGTATTGCCATTATGCAGATATTCCCTGCTATAGCTTTGTATTGGGAGCGCGGGTATAGATTGTTAAAATTTTAGTAACCGAATAATCGAAATAAATATTCGATAGTTTTCAATATCGATTTCTTACACAGACGGAAACGGTACTAATGTTAGCAGAATACGAGTACATAAAAGATTTTTGTATATATAGGATCTGTTTGTCTCCACTATGATATAGCTGCATTCGGCGGGAGCTCATGATGACAAAGCTGGTATAGGTCCGATACTAGTCGGGCCACCTCGAAAAACGTACGTGAGTTAAGCGGGAACATTATGTAGACTAAATATGTTACCTTGTCGCAGATGTTGAGGTCGGCACCGTGCGAAATGAGCAGCCGCACGATCTGCGTGTGTTGGCGCTCGACGGCCAAGTGCAGTGCTGTCTGCAGGTTGGCGTTCTGCAGGTCGGGCCGCGCGCCGCCGCGCACCAGCAGCTCAGCCACCTCCGCGTGGTTGTTGAGCGCGGCCAGGTGCAGCGCCGTGTAGCCGTCGTCCTTTGCGTCGTCCACGATCCACGGCCGCGGCAGCTTGCCCAGCATTATCTTCATCGCACTGGAATTACCACTACTGAATTACATCTAGGTTGCTCGTCTTGAATTTATAGTATTAATAGTATTGAAACACCAATACTGGTTCCATAAGGGGTAGTAGGCTGAGATCACCAAATACAAAATATCTCTAGCTAAGAATATATATACCTTAAATATCTATAAATATAACTCGCCTAAGCTCACATAGGATTTATAGCTTTTTTATAATGTTGAATATGATTCTAAAACTGTTAAAATATCACTACTAGTGACCCAGGCAAATAGGTGTAGTGGTGGTCAAGTATTAGTGTCTGATATACATATGACAGTATCGTTTGGTAATAACACAACTTGCCAGCCTGTGGTATTGAAGTGGCTCGGTATGATGACAGGCTATTATACCATAAGGAAAAGCTACTGATAATATATCATACACACAGTGTATGAGTAAGATGTGTCGCGATGATCAAATGGTTTTTGGTCCTTGTATGGAATATTATCGCAGTGACTCGATTCTGAGTCAGCAATCGCAGTACATTACAATTGTATACAAAAATTATAATGTAACAACATTTTTGCTGAAACTTTGATGAAAATCTCTTAATTTTCTCGTATAACTTGATCAAAATATACAAAGTGAGTAAGGTAAAGTAAGTCAGAACCAAGTTTTTGTTTAACTCCAGCGGCTGAACTCCACAGTCGGCCCCCACGCAGCCGAGCTCAATTCTGGACCTCTTGCTGAGATTTATTATTAACTCTGTCGCTTTTTTGTAACAATGTTTTTGTTTCCACGATAGAAGTACGATATAAAGGGGTAACCTATTTTCATTTATTTATCTCAATGTTGACCGCTTAGGCACCTATATAATCGTTTCACTATTTGTCTTGATAAAAGAAGATTAAAATGCCAAAGTAAACGGCTTTATTTCATTTATTTCTTGTTTACATCTTAATCACCGTAGTAATTTTTTTACCTTGATTACTAATCGCGTTGATAAAAGAAAGTTTATCTATTAAGGTATAGCAAAGTTTCAGACAGACACAAGCAACAACGAGGTGGATGAACTCAAAAACAGAAATAGACAAAGTCACGCATTTTTGTTTCTAACACACAACGAAAGGATGGAAGCGCGACAGCAGCAACAGAATGAGGAGCGATTTAAAAGTTCCTGAGCGATCGATGATCTCCACCTACTCGTATTGGATCGCAGCTACACGTTAGCTGTTCGCATGCGCACTTGAGTTTAACGAGGAGTGTTGTAGTGTAGACGGCAACAATAAATTAGGCAGCAAACATTTTAATATGGCGTGTTACGTTCAAAGAGTGAAAACGAACGAACTAATTAAATAAGGTCAAACGTCGCGGCCGGCGCGCGGCCGCCCGTCCTACGTTCAACAGTTTCGTTCCGCGCACCGAGACTCGCGCGCACGGCCGCTCGGCGCCACACCGACCTCCTCGAACCAATAGTGCAAGCAAGCCTTACAAAAATTAGTTACAATTACAATTTACACACATATTTCAGTGTAATTAATAATATCTCATTGATCACAAGTGAATCCCTTTTACGTTAATGTGCTTAGTATGTCACTAAAATATGTCCGACATTGTTTTATTCACTGTCATAACACCCGGGTAAGTTAGGTGAACGGATTTTATGATTCTCGAAACGGATTCCGTTGTATTTATTAATAAAATCACTGTAGGGACATATCGCTATATGTGAACACGTGATGTTCTCGGACGAACGTCGAAAAGTTTGTTAATGAAACGGCTACACGGACGGAGCCTCACTGAACGCAACAAATTAACTTTGTTTCACTTGATGTACTTTGAATTCATTTATACGAATGTTAATTAAAACGTACGGGTACCTACATGCTGTGTGAATAAATCACGTGATTAAAATGTCTCCTTTCGTGTTTGCTGAAAGCGTGGGCGTGTGGTGTTGTGTACGTGTGTGGTATAAAATTCATTATGTATTTGGATGTAATTACAAATAGCTTTATGCGGTTGATGGGCAATTACTTCGATTATATCCATGTCGTTTCGCATCGAAATCGGAATGACGCCATTGTAATAATGCGTTTTTGTAATTAAACAGCTGCCACAGAAGCGAACTGTTGGGCGTGGAGTCAATGCACTCCCACCAACACTAATAGCTCCTGATTGGAATACGTTTCACAACTGGACTCGCTCGTAATAAATTCATATATTACTGATCACATTATGTATACACATGAACATTATAAACTTACAAAACTGATTATTTGTTACCAAGACTCATTGATCGGACATATTAATTAGACAATAATTGGAATGTTTTATATTTTTATTAGAGGCTCTGTTAGAAACTTTTCTAAAAAGCGCTAACAATCTAAACACGTAATTGGCAATAAGATTTCTCAGTTTGCACATAGATTAGTTCAAGGACTATACAGACGCAAATAAATCTCTAGCGAAGCAATTGCAATTCAAGTGATTGCATCGGTTCCAGGAACACGTCTGCTCTTTAGTGACGACGGTACCATGTCTAATGGTATACCTACATATGTGAAGCGAACATACAGACATATAACTATCATCAAGTCAGACAATCACATGTTTATTGAAGGATTTTTCGATCTAAAGAAGCTTGTAGTGTACGAATTTTTAATTAAGTTGAGAATAAATTTGAGGAACTAAAAAAATTAATGAACAAAAACTCCACGAGGTAGAACGAAACGTAGGCGCGTTTACCGCGCATTAAAATATTGTGGACTAAATACGAGACACAATTTTTAAAAGTGACATTAAAAGTAAGTGCTATTGTCATAATCGAAAAGCAGTCTCTTCGCTTGATGTCAAGACAAACTTTTAAAAGAAGAGCAATGAGAGATAGGGACGTCAAAGATGATGAAAGAAGGGATGTCAAATATATTGGAATTTGACAATATATGTGATACCTATACTCGTATATGTAAAAGAATCAAAACTGAATGGAAACGATAACATGGAATTAAGGAAAAGAAATGAAGGAAAGGCTGATTAATATATTAGTATAGTCTTATTCGGGTACAAATGTATTATTTGATGATTCAGTATATCAATTCATAATCACGACTGTTAGGGAAGGGTGGTAACAATGTTAATTCATCGAGTATGAATAGTTAACAAAACTGCGAAAGAAATTCCAAAGGCTAAGTTCACTTCGAACAACTGCGAGCGAGTGTGTGTGTTCTGTTGTTGCTCAATAAACAATTTACTGCGCTATAAGTATCGATCGGTGGTAAGGACGTCTGTATAGTCTGAACTCGCTATCAAAGTACAATAGTTTCCCGAAGAGTCGTGAAGTATTGCTATAGGATAGAGTTTACAAAGAAATGCTGAAGTGGAGGGGGCGCGGGAGGGGAGGGGGTTGGTTCCCGAGTTCGATGAAACAATGCGGTGTCTTAACTTAAATAATTGCAACTCTAGCGGTTTAGGATTTACGCGAGACAGTACGTCTGAGGGGTAGATGTATATCTGTTTCTTTAGATAGATTTTTGTTGATACGAAGAAACCTTTGTTGGAACGGACCGAAGTAGTTTTTACGATTCTATTAATGGTTAGATTCCATTAGAGCGATAAGTATACTTATTATAAGCTTTTTCTAATGTCCTTTAGTCAATATACAGATACAAAACATAATATTAGATATTTGCTCCTTGTCTACTCTACAATGGACTTGACGTGACGGTATCACAATTATTATTCTAGTAAAGTGAGAATATCCATATTTTAAAACCTGACAGCAAATTTTCTTTATATATCGATTTAAGTACATTTTATTAATATCAAGGCAAATGAAAGTGTACCTATAACCGTTACAAGAGTGAGATCCATATGGACACCATTCTGATTTAACTAGAAGTCTTCAGGCACTTAGGTGATATTTATATTCTTAGACGTACACAACACGGAATTATTGCATCACTTTTATGAGGTAAATATAGAAATACTATAATAATCCTTAAATTATTATCATTATTGGTTACGCTAGCTCCTTTACGGGGTACGCAGGGACTAATGAGTATCAACTGTCTCGTGTTTTATCACTCATTGTTAGTATATTATAAGTTTAGGTTAAGTAAGGTTAGGTTCCTTTACAGGGTACGCAGAGGGCATCGAGTGCCAATTATGTCTTACGTTATATTTCACTGTTAGTACATATATTGGGTTAATTATAAAATGATGACCAGACTCCATGGTTCTTAAAATGTAATTACTTTTTCCTCCATGCGGATCTTCCGCATCCGATGCTCAGGCGCACTAACGAGCCCATGAGTCACAGGTGTAATTATAACTTGGTGTGACGGGATTAACACATCACATCACGATGAGTGCGACGTTGACCAGTGAAATTAATAGATTATGCAGTAGTTTATTAGCGGTATAAGCACATGTACATGCATTTTTTTAGGCTAGGTCCTTTAACCGGGTGTTAAAAATATTAAAAACACATTTAATAAAATTACGATATTTGGACTCGGCCCTTCTTTGCCTACTCCATAAAGGGCCTGGTGTGATGGTGTAATAATGATAATAGTAGTAAAATTACGGTAATTAAAATATAAGAACATACATCAAAATAAAAATAAGGAGGTCAGTCTTTTACATTTTCGAATTTCTCTGTCTGGATGTTTTTCATTTTGGAAAATTCCTATATTATGAATAATCTTGTGTGCCTATATGTATGAAAATATTTTGATATACCACTCAAAACGTTGAAATGACATGAATGGTACATATTACCGCATGTTTAATTCTGTTTATTCCATGTTTTTGTTGACATTTACACTTTATTATATAGATAGTAACAGTGTAATTTGTAATGTTTTATTCTAATCTAATCTATATTTAAATTATAGACCTCACCACCTATTTCATGGGACGTAAACATAACTTATGAAACGTGGGAGTGTACTACACTCCTCAGCCTACGCCTTCGGGGATTACAGGCGTGATTGTTACGTTTTATATTTTTAAATTATTATCCCAATTATTATCCTCTATTATTATACCTTCATTTTTGTGCCCATCTTCGTTTTTTTTCCAAGTTTACCACTCTCCAAGGGTTGACTGGTGGGAAGAAACGCCACTAGGCGTTAAGTTCGCCCCTAGTTATGCCTGCTTATAATGTGTACAATAAAGTGTAAATACATAAATAAACAGATGACTTAAATTGTATCTTAACGACGGATACTGAGCGTCTTTTGAAATACTGTGATAGACAAACATATACAAACATACACACATACATAAATATACAAACATACACACATACATAAATACACAAATTCATACATACATACAGGCATACATATCCACATACATACATTCACACATACAGAAATACACACATTCATACATACATACATACAATCATACATACATGAATAATGTAAACGTACAGAAGTCATATCACACACGGGTAGGTAAGCAACAGGGTCGACATTTGAAACACAGATGAGTTTTATGGCACGAAAACAGTAAGAAAGTAACATTAGCGTATTGTGGCCGCCAAGGGCTCAGGTAGTGGGCAGCTCACACGTACCTACAATAAAATTGTAGTAAACGGAATTAATTGTTACTTGAAAGTGTTTTTATTTTATTGTGGACACTTACACACGTAAAGAATAGAATAAATATATTTATATATACAGATTACAGATTTAGATATCTAAATTTCGTCTAATATTATCTTAATACCAATATAAAGTTAGGAAATAAACGTAACATTCCGCTCGTAATACCCCAAGTGGTAGCCAGAGGAGTGTAGTACACTGAATTTGGGATGAGCCTATCGTCAGACGCTGGGCATACATTTACAGGTTCAGGCACTATTCGAAAAACTTAATAGAACCACACACGGGGATCGAACCCAGGACCCTATGATCAGCAGTCACGTTTGGAATCACTCGACAAACGAGGCAGCTAGGACTAGAAAGTGTGTACAATAGATTTTTTTTAAAACTTTCATATATCAGTATTAAGTCAGATCATTGTAAATATATTGTGATTAAATAAGGGATGAACATTCTTATAGCTGTTACAATCTGTCATATATTAGATGACAAGAAGCCTACCTACTATTCAGCGACGTGAATTGTAGCAGTCGTGGGTCGCTCTGTAATCGATCAGGATTGGATCAGAGCAGCGGCTAACCATATCTAACAGATTATACTGCAAATGAATAACATAATATAGTACGTATACCTTACTTCAGATCCCCTTCAGAACCCTTATCCAATCGTTGGACGTATAGGATTACTGGCAAATCGTGGAAGTATTCTACATTTCTCTGGTTATACCTTCGCGGCAGTATAGGCGCGATGTTACGTGTGGTTTTTATATGCGTACAGATTATGTAGGGCAGATATGTGTAAGGGAGCCCGAACGATCATATTCTCGATTCTCCCGCGGATCGAGAATAGTAAGTTATGGAAATGCGCGATTGGGGCAGCGGCGGGCGCCCGTGGCCAATAACAATGTCACATTAATATTCAACAGACGCTACTTGGTCGCTCGTGCTTTGCGCCCATTGTGGCCATTCTTTGCGTGCGGCCACATCTCAACCGCTTCCATGTAACTCACTGAAACTCAACATACTATACGACGTTTTCACGCGAAACATATATGTAAATATTCTGCTGGTTGACGGTCTAATAAATGTTAATCGTATGACAGCAATAAAAGAAAAACACGTGTGCGCTATTTGTAATAAAAACCATTTATACGCGCCTTAATTACTATTATTAGGCATCATATTTACGTCGTATTGTTTATTACGATTGAATAGGTAGTGAAAATTAGTTTATTTAGGTGTGTGCTTTATGAAATTTATATGTATGTACGTAGTATCTTATAAGGATATTATTTTCCTGTTTACTACTTGGAAACATCGCGTTATCAAAATGCTAACCGAACCGTGTTGGTCTCGGACAGACAAAAGATGAGTTGGCCGCCGTCCCACTTGTTTGTCTATGAAAGTTTGCCAAAATTCTTTTATTGACTGAGTGAACGTAAAGGCGCGCTTTACGGCTAGCAGTGGGAATTCTCGGCCACAATACGTACGCGGCCGCCGCTACCGAGCTCTGTTCGACTTCGCAAACATCGTGCTCAGCATCCACACACCACGTATACACATAACGAATGTAGCCTGATTTTTCGCTCGAGGAAATCTTTATACTGTATACATAAAAGTTGCTGCATATATAATCGAGATCACATCTAATGCAAATTAAATATTGTTTGATTCTTTCATTCGTGTTGTTTCAGAGGAGGTCAGTGAACGCTGAGGATTGCCAGATCTTGTGATCGGAACTATGTATAGCCCGACTACCCCGCGGGAGGTGACAGTGGTAGATGGTGTACAACTAATAATAGCCTCCCCTCCAGCGCGATGGCCGGCACGCTGACGGGAGCGCGCACATGTGGCGCCCGGCGGCGGCGTCGTGCTCTGTGTGCACGTTTATTTTCGAAGCGGTCGTCACGCGGCGCGGTTAGTTCCTTACATAAGATCCTCCGCCGGTCTGCGGACGAGGCTCCGCCGTGCACTCGGACGGTCGCCGCAAGCTGCAGGTCGGTGCACGTTCGAGAAACCGATCCGATGGACGCACGCCGTCCGATCTATTTCGGGAAAATACAAATTTGGAATGGATGGTACTCGCGACTCGTAAGCGAGCTCCGTCGGTTGACTCCATTTTTAGAGCTGGTCTGCGCGTGCGCACGCAGCGCACCGCCAGTGCTCGACCAGCTGCCATCACGCCGTGTCGCCCGGCGACGACGGGCCTTTGCCACGGGCGCTCCCGCGTCGTGGTGGTCCCTTCGCGATCCTTGAAGATGGCGCCGCATCCGCAACGACCAACACACTCTACCGTTGACCGCAATCCGGGACTATTAACGCATGGGACCTTCGTGTGAGAAGAGTGAAGATGCAGCCATGCGCTAGTTCCGTGCTTCCTTACTTCCCATAGTGCTTATATTCGTATGGAATGTAAAGAAGTATGGAGCTGCGCGGGCGTGTCCGCGAGTCAAGATATCGGAGTCGTCTTAGCCCGTTTAGTGATAAGAATTTTTCGAAGATCCTACATACATGTGTGTCAATAGTTTGTGTGTTCTTTCAGTTTAATGAACTGTGTGGTACGGGTTTGTATCGTTCAATATATCTGGCGGTTATTTTTCTGTAGGCCATCGTTAATAATAACTTAACCGTGATAAAAAAAAAACGTGTGACATCGAACATTCCGACTGTGATGCATATATTTTTATTTGAAATATAAAAGCGACTAGTCATCATTGCTATGGGAGGGGTATAGTTCCTTTGGGTTGTGAATGCATTTGTTTATTGAGTGGTTAGCTGTCGTAAAATAACATCTGGCGGTAGGAGGTAACAGTTCTGACTAAAGGAACATAAATAAACGTGAGGCTGCCTCCGCCCGCAGCTCCAATCTAGTCTGCGCACTTCGGGATTATATTTAGCCGTAAGGGAGTGAAAGGTTGGGTTGGGTTACATATGGCGAGTTTTCTTTTTACTTAACATTGGAATAATATTACAATAAACATCACAATAATAATCATCTGTGTAAAACGAACGAACTATTACAACAAAAACTAGCAAACAATTAACGATTTACAAAATGATTGCCATACAAATCAATTTTTAATAAGGGCGCATATTGATATTATATCTTAACAGTTAGCTGCTGACGTCTCTATGTATTTTGTTTTTTAGATTTGTATATGACGTGTTTATGGGTAGCGAGGCCCGACTTGACATTGTCAAAGTGTACAAGACGTGCGTAAAAAAGGGGAAGACAAAAAGCGATGTTGGGCCGCGCCTGCGCCACATCTGGAGGAACACTGCATCTCATTATGCGGATCGGTCGCGGCTCAATGGACGGCCGGCGCGGTGCCCTCGCCCGGCACAATGTCTTCACTAATGTTAGAATCCGTACATAGCCCATTGTTCCTTTATGCCACTAATATTTATTGTTTTAACGACCTTTCCCAGTACCCGGGCCTGCGCACCGCGCTCGGTAATGTGCACTTTTATAAGCCGTCCCTTTTTTACCATCGATTTTTATTCATTGGCCTGAGAAATAGCGCGCACGTGTTCTGCGATACCATGA
>DWFT01000483.1:0-11750 GCA_018246795.1 Microceris patrobas patrobas
GAATTCCATGCAATAGAAGCATTTGACACTGAAATATTATCCATTTGTTTACACATGAAATTGGATTATTGCAATCCAGTAGTGAAGTAAGACAGCCACCAATGGCAATCATCTTGATGGTAAAGGTCAGTAACTTATATATAATTGGGTTAAAAAACTAACAGTTTCGCGTAGTGACTTAAAGTCTGGTCCGTGCCTTGTGTACAGCAATAGGCTCACCACCTTCTCAATGGGATGTAAACTTAACTGCCGACACATGGGAGTGTATTACTACACTCTGATGCTTACCCCTTCAGGGGTTATAGGTATGATGATATGTTTGGATTAAGAAATGTTTCATATAAAAATATGATTGATAATAATATTTGCACCTAACTCCTTGTAATTACCCTAGCAGTAAACAAAGTAAATTATTGTTAGTATTATTATTATACTATCACATGCAGTCCCTAATGTGGTTAGGCAGGTAGTAGAGAGAGCCAAATATCTTGATCCTAACAGAAACCTTTATGTTAAGAAAGTAAAAGAAAGTCTTTATGTTAAGAAAGTAAAAAAAAATTGGTAAATGAACACGAAATCAACTTGGATTGAATGTTTTCATTTCAATGTAACATTTTCTGATATAAACTTACACCATATGAAAACAAATCATAATTCTGAGATTGATAGTCGCCAAAAGTTAACTGAAAAATTGTTCTTGAAACTTCATTCATTCATACTGGTCTATATTTTATAAGCAAATTAAAAAAGTGACTTATAATACTAGAATAAAAGTGCAAGACACATAAAACTTCTGATTAGAATTAGATATCAATGAATTGTTCCATTTACAATCAACTATATGAATGATAGAATGGTATTTATGTCATGTATTGAAGTATAGATATTGAAGTATAGTTTGGTATGTCTCAAACAATTTCAACATGAGAAATTCCAATAGATATACAGAAGTATACCTCTTATACTTATAAAATATTAGATATCACATGCTCAGTTCTATGAGATGTACAATATAACTGGTGAATTGTGGGTGTACTACACTCCTCTGCCTACCTCTTTAGGAAAACATGGGTGTTATTTAAAAGAATATTGGATAAAACTTGCTTAGAAAAAATATTCAAACTATTTTGGTTGTATTAAATATGTACAATGCACTATAAGCCAAGCAGAATTAATGTCTCATAGTACATACAAGACATTGAGATTAAAATATCATATGAAGGGCCTTATCAGATCACTAATAAACAAAGTGATTGATAAGCAAACAATTAATGTATATTTATGTATGTTTTATATGATACTAAATTAGAATCAACTTTCTACTTGCAAACGAAAATAGAAGAAATTTGATTTTGGTCCAACTATGAAACAAAATCAATAGCAAGTCTGATGGGAATAACAGTTACAAAAAGTGGTCTTATAAAATGACATTTGTGCTTGCTATTGTACAGACTAAATAAAATGAACTATGAAACATTTATAGGCTAGGCTAGTATTATTTTAATTAGTAACAATTTATCTTTATATAGAGCAAAGATTTCGGAAATTTATACAATGTTATTAAATAAATATTTGAATAAAAAGCACCTAATATGACAAAACACGATGTTAAACATTACAAGACGCTGATAGCCGAACTGAATGAGTCAGAAATACTGTCATGTGAATTTGATGACTGCACTGATACATGCATAGGTTAAGTTTTTATAACAGCTACGAACCGGTCGTAAATAGAGGATCCGTAAACAAGTTTAGTTCATGGAGGGTAATTGTTAAACATCATTTCCGTGCCTCGTCTAAAAATACCCACAGTTCAATTAGGCTAATATCTATCGAAACTAGAAATGGTACCTGGGTGTGGTGTAACACTAATCGTAGAAACCGGGATGAAAACAACAGCTACGGTTATATACCAAGCCGATCACCCACTGAACGACTGGTAGCCACTACAACCGACTACATAGGTACGCGATCTCCCCTCGGTTACCGTCAATGTAGGTAAGTGAATAAAATTATGGAACATAACTATAACTAAACCAACCTAGACAAGCGTTCACACCATTAGCGAAGCCGATCGCTATTAAAATCCTAATAGATATAAACGGTTTACAAGAATCATTACCTTATCGCATAACGTTTTCACTTGATTCTCTGTCAATTGCTTGCATTCGTTTAGCTGTTCTATCCATTGATCCAGTTCCTTTAATGACGCCTTGTCTTCCATACTTTGAGTCTGTGAAATTAACGTACGAGACGTTAACTTGGTTTTGAGATGTTTTTATCTTTGAAATGTACACAAAACCATGCGAATTTCGTATTTTACACTATGCCCCGAAATACTGACTACAGCAGACACTTACAAAATGGCGTAGGTACTACTTGCGTGACGTCAATTTGGTTCAAAAGAACGACAAAATCCCCCAAGCGGACATTAAAGGTACTATAGCGTGATGCCAATTTTCGATGCGTTCGTAAATATTGACTATAAGCAATATATAGATATAATTATTTTTAATTTATAAAAATTTTTTTCATCAGTTCTGAATTTAATTTAAATGTATTCAGTGAAGTTAACTGTGTCATTGTGTTAAATGTAAGTATCAGAAACGTTTATTGGTAATGTTTAAAATCGCTACGATCAAAATAAGGATTGTTAATATTAAGAGGTTAGATTATTACGAAAGATTAAAATTACTAAATTAGCAAAACGACGTAAACACCTAATAAAATTACACAATTTTTAAATTGAAATGAGCTACATCCAAATCGATATTTCATTATTATTTGTTAAACGAATCAAGCAGCTTTTATAACTTTTGGAATTATAAGCTACATGTTTTTATAACACAATTTTGCCGATACAAATTATAATATTTTTGAACTATATCTAAATTGAAAATATGTTGAACTACTCTAACGACTGTAACTATATTGAATTATAAAATATTGATGTTAACTATGTTGTTCGCTAAGGAACTAAACACTTAAAGATAAAATTACAATATTATTTAAGTGTATTATTGGTATAATTTATTATTTAATGTGACGTAAATAAATAATAATTATTGCCCACGTATTTTTTTACTATCTTAATGAATACTAAGTTTAAATATATATTTTTTAATTTAAAAGATTATCTATAGCGAACAAATAGCCATTACCAATTCAGCTCATTAACAATTTAGTTTACAAAATGTTCATGATTAAAATGCTTTGTATTAATTTACTTACTCCAAATAAAGCGGATGGTATGATTTTAGCTTTTGCCATAGCGAAAGTGCTTGGCTTTTCTACAAACAATTATATTTCGTAACGTTAACTAACAAATCCTTTTATTTAAATATTCTTGCAGTAGAATAAAAACCATTTTCATATAAACAATAAAGACAATAACAACTACCAATTTTCTTTTATAATTATTGTGGATCTCACAATAAATAAATTTGACATTGTGCTTTTTAAACAGTAAAATCATAGATAAGTGTGTACTAACAACCCAAATATTTAAGCGCAATAGACTTTGCCAAATATAAAATATTACAAATATTTATTATCAACTTTTGAAAATTTTTATTGTTTATTAGTTTTTTTCCAAACAATCTGTTACAATTTGTAGATTTTTAAAATTGATGTCATTCACCTCAAGCATTAAGGGATCTATGGTAATAGTCACTCATTCATTCAATCATTCATAGTTGTTCTTTTTCCACCATCTCACAAATCATTCTTTCTTTTACTGTTGGGCACGTTTGGAGGTCAGGCCGTCGACGTTCGTATTTATAAAAATGACTGAAACTCTGAAACTTCGGGGTACTCTTTGCGGTCATAATGGATGGGTGACCCAAATCGCAACAAATCCGAAATACCCGGATACAATTATCTCATCGTCGCGAGGTAATATTATATTGATTTATTCAACGTGTTTGTCTTGCTTATGTATCCAACAAATAGTAATCTCTTTCAATCTCTTCCAATATTGATTAAAACTCTACAGCGACCATTAATATTACCGAATATTTATTAATTAAAACTAGATTAAATTATATTTTGTGATTTATGTGATGAAATAACACTTGCCACGCGATTCCTGAGCGGCAAGCGGATATGGGCCTGATAAGATTTCCCTATTATTCTATCATGTTAAGCGTTTGTATCAGGTAATAATTGTAGCAAATATTTTCAGACAAGACCTTAATCTTATGGAAATTGACTCGCGATGAAACTAACTACGGCGTGCCTCAGAAGCGTTTGTACGGTCACTCCCATTTCATCTCTGACGTTGTACTCTCCAGCGATGGAAACTACGCTCTTTCTGGTTCTTGGGACAAGACCCTGCGGTTATGGGATCTCGCGGCCGGCAAGACCACTAGGCGTTTCGAAGACCATACAAAGGTGTGATAGAACATATTGTATCATGTAATAATTTGTTATAAGTGTCAGTGATAAGCGCCTATGCGAGGCAGAAGACCACGTGTTTGTGCCTTTGCGAGGCAGAAGATTCCCAATTCACAGAGCCACATAGTCTTGTCGTACTGCAGTAAGTAGAGTAGAGTAGCGTGTAATTTTTCATAACTACATATTAATAGTACGTTGTCTATTAAAACGAGAAAAAGTCTATGAAAATTGTAGTTTTATAAAACTAAGATTGTTTAAGTCTAATCGAAGCCATCTTGAAAGTTATAATTAAAAATATTGCAACCATCATGTTGTTAGCATATTGTTTACCTTTTCTTTATTTGTCCAGGATGTCCTCTCTGTGGCGTTCTCAGTTGACAACCGTCAAATTGTATCTGGGTCTCGTGACAAGACTATAAAGCTGTGGAATACCCTTGCGGAGTGCAAGTACACTATTCAAGATGATGGTCACACTGACTGGGTGTCATGTGTAAGGTTCTCACCTAACCATGCCAATCCCATCATTGTATCAGCTGGATGGGACCGTACAGTTAAGGTAAATATGGTAAAATTAATCGTTAATGTATAATTTAATAGAATACAATTTTATTCAGTTGTATCTTTCATTCATAGGTATGGCATTTAACTAACTGTAAGCTCAAGATCAACCACCTTGGTCACTCTGGCTACCTGAACACAGTAACAGTCTCTCCTGATGGTTCTTTGTGTGCATCTGGTGGCAAGGACATGAAGGCTATGTTATGGGACTTGAATGATGGCAAACACCTTCACACTTTGGATCACAATGATATCATCACAGCTCTTTGCTTCTCGCCAAACAGATACTGGCTATGTGCTGCTTTTGGACTGGCCATTAAGATCTGGGTATGTATCAAACATTTTGACATTTCATTTAGTAACATTGGATTCAATTATTTCAGGATTTTTTGAATTCATAATAATTGTAATTTTTAAGCTCATAATTGTTGTCTAATAATAGGTCAAGTATAATTGTAATAAGGTTACCATAAGGTTTCGTTTTTTGAGAATACTTAATGACAGTGTACTCCTATTATTATTGATTAAAATTAATTTTGTTTTCTTTCAGGACTTGGAGAGCAAGGAGATGGTTGAAGAACTCAAGCCAGACATCATTGACCAGAATCAGCGAAAGGCTGACCCTCCCAATTGCCTTTCTTTGGCTTGGTCTACTGATGGGCAAACACTGTTTGCCGGTTACTCTGACAATATCATCAGAGTCTGGCAGGTTTCAGTCTCTGCTCGATAACTTAGTCTGTAAGGACAGATTTCATTTATTTTTGTGCTTTTACATATGTATGATTGCAAGTATAAAAATAAATGGAATTAGCTGACAAGTATATAAGTATTTTTATTATTTCCTTGTAAGTTTACTGATAAGTTAATAAAATATTGAATGGCTTCCTATTCAGGGATCCTTTGTAAATAATTCTTTTATTATGTAAATAAATTGTGATGTCTTGAACTGTTCAGTTATTTTCGTATTTTGATTTTTATCACAAATACCTGCATAAATATGATTTGACATGACAATACATAAAAAATATAGGAATATACATTAGTTTCAAATTGTGACTTGTAAACAAGAATTTTTTAATGATCCAATGTTATATTCAAAAAACATTTTGCCAATATGTTGCCACTGAAATATAGTAATCATATCTTATATTGAGGGTATGTATCTTATCAATACCAAACAGACAATGAATGATCAACTCTTTAGCAAGGCCTAGGTGTGATGGAGCATTCATCTTTTCATCTTTTTATTGTTGAGAACAAATCAGATTCCATTACTCATTATATCAATAATATAAACATCCAATTATACACACTTTTATTTGTATAAATAACAATGTAATCTAATTCTAAACATTGTATAGTCTTAAATATTTTTATTGAATACATTAACCAATAACCCTTTACTTATCACTCAAGTTATAATTTGCCTTTAAAATAACCAGGCTATATCACCATCAACCTTATATTGGCCCCACTATGGGACATATATTGATTGCAGTTCTGATCAGTGCTATAAAAAAAGAAATTACCAAATAAAAATATATGGCATTATGCAAAAAACTTTCCACTTTAAATTGTTATGTGATTCATGTATCATTAAAATTAACTACATATAATTATAATAACAAAAGTTCATAGTCTAAAACAGTCTGCTAACAGATGTCCTCTACCATTCTACTCCCCTGTGGATAAGTATTCCACCTATAAAGTCTTTGACAAGACAACAATACAGAAGCAAAGATTAATCAGCCATAATTGATCACTTATTTACGTTCACCAGATTACTCAATTGTATGCACTTTAATACAATTACTTAGCAAATTCTCAATAATTTATCATATGTCTCAATATATATTTATAAAACAGCTTTTTTAAATAATCACTTGAGAGATATTTATTGGCTCTCCATTTTTGTTCAGGAGATGTGATCCATCTTTAATAACAGCTGGTCCAGTTCCAACTTTTGTGTGTATGACATATTTAATGAAATCTTTTTTCTGAGGCTGAAGTGGAAATGAATTTAAATACTTTGGAACAGATACTTCTGTTGCACCTAGCCCTTTGACATAACCCTCAGGATTTGAAGATGGAAACACATGTTGGATCAAAGAAAGCAGATCTGGAACATCTTTTTCTAAAAGATAGATGCAAGCATTGGGACCAGCATCAAAGGTGTAAGCAGCTTTTACTTCTCCTGAAATTTTATTATATGTATGGATAAATTCAACTACTTTAAATGATACTTCAGTCATATACATGCAAGGTGGATAAGTATCGAGGCATACTGCATGGAATTGATTGCTATCTCTCATGGTTATTTCTGCAAATGTAGGAAAATCCTTTTCATGTATAGCCTTACAGATAGTTGTTACATGTTTTGGCACACAGTGTGTTACTCTATGTTTTAAAAATGCTGATGTTTGAGCACTGAGTCTCATTCCTTCTGTGGAACTTGTATGTTTTTTTGTGTCTCCGGCTACAAGTATGAGAACTCTCATTTCTGGCCAATGTGAGGAATCCACCACTTGAGTTGCGATTGAATCACTTCCATCCTCTTTAACACCAGCATGCCACTGCACGAACCCACCATATACGCTCCTGCATGCACTGCCCGATCCCATTCGAGCTATAGCGCTGATATCCGTGTTGATTTTGTATAGCTTAGCCAAAGCAAACACTAAACATGCAAAACCCGCTGCAGAAGATGCCAGTCCAGCGGCTGTTGGAAAGTTATTTTCTGAACACACACGTATTTTCCAAGTTAAAAATTCAGTGGAAACACTTTTCTGTGCGGTTGCGATTTCTTTTATTTTGTTTAGACAGTTGAGTAGCCGCTGACTTGTAAATGATTCGCGTTTACCATTAAGCCACAAGTCGTTTTCAGCGAACTCTGGCCTGGCACACACCGAAGTTTTAGCGCACATAACACTCTCGTCTAAAGTAGCGCTAACGGAATCGTTTAACGGTAATATTAAATTTTCATCACGTTTGCCCCAGTACTTAATAACTGCAATGTTTACGGGTGCTATAGCCGTAATTATTTCACTCATTTTAATTATATTTGAAGAGCAAAAAGTATTAGTTTATAACTGCCGCGGAAAGGTCTGGCAAATATTTTAAAAAGCGCCCGCTACGTCGCAGCACTGATTATAGAATGACGTAAAATTATCAGTAATCGATGTCGCCAACACTATTATATTTTTCCTTAGAACTGATTTACAGTAACTTAAAAAATTCTCGTTATATAATCTTCAAATAAAATTGAATGTCGAATCTTTATTTACAACACCTTATTTGTTAATGTATCTTATACTAGTGTTTAAAACCATACTAATAAATTGTAAATAAAATACCGTTTTTCTTAAATCATATGTAGTATTTAAGAAATTTGCACATCTTAAAATTTTGCCTATCGTTTGAGGCTTGTGAAGTCTACAACATGTGTCTTATAAGTCAGTCAGAACTTGGAAGAACTTGGAAACTTTTTATTACAAATGGACCTATCAAATCTATTTCACATAAAATTAATTTAGACATATTCACATAAGATTAATTTCTTTAAGGATCTGCATTCATCGATAGTAATTGCTATTTTACAGAAAATAAAAATATTTCATTTAATGGCAGAATCCGCAATTTCAAAAAAGCAAGTATAATCTGAAAATATTCAAATTTTTAACAGTAAACCAAAGAGAATCCCCGTAATGACGTTTGACGTTTCACGTTTCGAGAATCACGTTTGACGTTTAACGATAATATCTTTCTATTGTTTTATCAAACACCAATAAATTATCATTAGATTAATGATATTTTGTCCCAGTGTCTCGATTGAGGTAACATTATTTTGTTCAATTATTTAACTGCCGCCGCACACGTTAGGCAATTATTTAAGTTAAAAAATGTACCATTAGTACGTCAAATGCGCTTTATATACTCGTAACTATGTCTTCATCATTATTTATGCAAAACCTTAGGAGCTCACCTCTTTACTTTGGAAGACACTAACCTTTTAATAGTTTTTTGTACCGACCGTTTTTCCTAGTTCAAAGTTGATAATAAAAATAGTCCACTAATTCGGCGATTTTCAGTCACCAAGATTGGCCACGAAGATGCTGTTATACGTTAGCAACGCTGTAAGTAATATGAACACAAAATGAGGAATTCTTGCTATTTATAGATTATTATATACCGAACAGTTTCGTCAAATGTGTGCGTATCAAATTTACTTGTATATTTCATAAACTTGTTTTTCTTTATATTAATGCTGTGAATATTTCATTTTAGTTTTACAGATTTTTACTTACATAGCTTTGAGAAGAGGAACATAAAACTTAATATTGAATTTGACTATCATTATAATGGCAATTTCGAACATAGTGTTGTCATATTAGAAATCATTTTTTGAGTTGAGGAACATCAACGCTGCCATTTTCGTTTTGTGGCACGATTATAGCGGCAGTGGTAGTGAAATATCTTTGAATTGACTGTATTGTATTGATTCATATGTTTATGATTGAAAATATTTAATAGTGTATACGTTCGAGAGTGCAATACGTCAAGGGCAGGATTTCTGTGGTTTTAACAGACAGTAATTGTTGACTTCCTTGGGTGGAACGGGTGAGTACACTTCTGTTCGTATTTCCTTCATTCGCGGTATAGATTTCTTATAATGTTCTGTGATACAATTTACATATATTTTATCACTCCATATTGTAAATGAAATTTTGTTTTGTAAAGTATTTTTAATGCCATGCACTTTACCGTCTACTTTTAAAATGGGCGTTAGGATAGTGAAGGTGTATGATACATCGTCAGTCTACTTGTAATATGTCATTGGGATGATAGTAGCGTAGTCATAGTAAACACTAATTATTTGTTATTACAAAATTTGTCGTGGTTCGGTACTCTTAAAATTTTATTACCACTTTTCTAATACGATTTCTTAAGTTATTAAGATGTAACTTTCTATTGAAATATTCTTATATTAATATTAACAATTCATTTATACACTGTCCAATGAAGAGAGCGAGCGTTAATATATGTGATACAAATGAAGTGTCCATATGATGCTATCAGTTATGGGAGTGACTTATTAACTAAGTGGAAAAAACCCATTTTTATTAAACACAAAAGTAGATTAATAACTGACAATGGCTATATCTAATTAAGATCTGTATTTTATAGAGTCTTTATTTGTTGTTTAATTTTGCAACTACATTCTAAAGATACAATGTTTTCAAGCCTAATTCCTTATTATGTTGGAAGGTTTAATTCATAATCCCTAATTTATTAGTCAAGGTAAGGCTTTAAGTTTAATATTTTATCATGTCTTATTATTCACATGAACTCAGTCAGGATGTTACAGTCATTTTAATTCAAGGTGGACGAAATTGGGTAAAGTCAATAAATGGGGTAGCAAAATACAGTTTAAAAAAAATATATTTCTGTGACTTTTATAATTTGGTCAAAATATTGAACTAGTAATAAAATGTATTGATTATTACGATTATTATTATGCTTAAAATAAAATATACAACATTTACAAAAAAATTACATTATGTATAAAATAATCCTATTGTGCAGTGTCCGATTATTTTAATTAATTATACATTATTTGAAGACAAAAATTGGGACTATTTCAGGTACAGTACCTTTTTTACATATAAATAATTGTTTCATTAAATTGAGTAATGAATACAACTCATCCAGGTAGGCTCTGAGACTTCTCAATGACCTCCCTTCAGGTTGTCAGTTCAGATACATTCTGTATACATCAAATGATTCCATTAATCACTTAATTTAATTCATATATTTTAGCTCTTACTCTTGGTAGTTTCTTTCTTTTGCACATTTTCATTGATGTTTTTACGTTGGTACTACTAGATCAAAGTATCAAACTATATCTGGATGTTATAGGTAATTGCTAAAAAAACGCTTGAGTGAAGATATTGTGTAAAAGCAAGGTCCCTTTTGGGATAGGCAGAGAGCATAGACTTCCAAATATTTTTATTATCACAGATCAGACACGCTTGGTTATATGGACAGTCATATATATATAAATATACTGTATAAATATCCAATCTAGATTCATTTGTAACAGACAATAATATAAGTTTTTTTTTATTTACAAACACAGTGAATATTTTTTTGTTAATTCTTCTGTATTCAGAGTTTGAAATAAACTGCTGTATTTTTTAAAGGTCGCTCCATATTGAGGTATAGAAAGAATACACCTCAAGATCCCATTCCAAAGAGTTATATGTATACCAAGTTTTATTGTAAGTGGATAATGAAAGACACTGGTTGGAATTGTTTGATCTGATGCAATGACAGTTTGGATATTTGTAGTAATAATTTGTACCATATAGATATATCTGAAACACTAATCCGAATATTACTAATGATATGTCTCAAACCATTTTTTTTAAATATCATGTTTGATATAGTAGGATATATTGAGTAGACGAGTTCTGGAGTGGAGACTGTGGCTCGGCAAACTTTGTGTAAGATGCCCTCTGGCCTAGTGGATTGACGATCTAGGAAAGGCTGCAGGCAGATGCTGGATGTGACAAGCCGGGGACAGGGCATGATGGCACTCATTGGGGAAGGCCTATGTCCAGCAGTGGACTGAGATAGGCTGATGATATTGATATTTGATATTCCGGAGTGTTATTCTAAATAATTCTGGATTACAGACATACATAAATGATAAAAATATATGGCAGACTATAGTTTTTCCCCTTTTCTAGACTAAGGTTTTAACCCTTTTCATTCTTACTAGAAACCTCAGTGAAAAG
>DWFT01000484.1:0-11744 GCA_018246795.1 Microceris patrobas patrobas
CGCGTATCAACACAACATCCGTAGTAAGGACCGTCTGTGACATATATATATTTTAATTCTAGGGTGTGCAGGTTTCCTCACGATGTTTTCCTTCACTGTTAGCAAGTGATATTTAAATTTAAAAATTTAAATATTGCTTGTACCATTTGTATAACATAAATGTTAAGATTTTAAAATCTTAGTATGTAATTCATATATTTCACTTAAAAACATTTATATCAGTGTTCAGTTAATGATAACAATAAAACAATTTACAACAGATCGTATTGAAGTAATCCCTTCTAGTTAAAGTATATTGAGTTTTTCTTAACATTCCTCTGCATTATACATCGTTAGTTCTGTGGTAATTCCAACAGGTCGACAGAATTCTTCGAATGCATGAATATCAGTTAATGAGTCTTCTTGAGAATGTCATGTTAATTGTTATGTTAAAGATGGGTAATTGTATCAGCTGTTTATACCTTGTACTTAAATGTTTACACTTACAAGGCATATTTAGTTATAAATACGTGAACATTTTTTTTTAAATTTAAATTTAAAAATCGAACAAAATCATTAAACGGATCGATACCAGCTGAGTGGGTAGATGAACTTAAATGTAACTGGCCAATAACTATGTACATTTTTAAAAACGTGCCGATTTAATAAACATCATATATGTGCGTGTGGGTGGTTATTTGAAAAATAGAATAATTTATACTTCCTGTTGTATTATTTCATTCTTGATACTATAAGATATTTTTTATAGCGACAGTCTTATAAAACGCTCGCATTACATACATTCCCATCAATCGTCGAGTTCATGTGTTAATCCTGAAATATGTTTCAGCCACTCTGTCGTTGGATCGCGTCGTGAACAATCGCGTGGGACGTTATTTATTGCTGCTCGCTGTTATTTAAATTATTTTTAATTGGTTGCGAATTCACGATGTACGTTGTTTTGATATTATTTCCGAGATGTGTTAATGTTTAAAATGTCCTCGTTCTTTAATAAGATAGTGAGCTGTTTTCATACGCAGCTTTAATGTGTTTTTAAAAACATTTCTGTAATAATTTTGGGTTGTATAACACGATATGTAAATTTAAACGCGATATACTTTTTTGATTTTGGTATTTTTTATGCATATTGCAGCAGTTTGCAAAAAAGTGTCCAAGCTTTTGACGGTGAATAGAAAAAAAATCCAATTTATTTCTATGCTGTCACTTCTCTCAGATCTATATATATTCTTTCTAATTTTAATTATATTTCTGTTCTTTATTTACAGGCTGCATTTGATTTTATTTCGAATATTTACATTTAAATATGACTCTATTAGATCCAAATGTATAAGCTAGAAATCGCTCGGTAGCGATTTGCCTTGCAAAATACACGTCCGCTCCGCTGCCAATTAGTTCACACGTAATTGCTTTACGGATAGCGGCTAACAGCCGGTGAAGGGGATTTTATCATCTCGCAGACACATCTTTATTAGCATTAAAAATCTAGAATACGTTTCTTTACACAGCCGAGTTTAACACGGATGGAGAATTATTTACACTCAAATCGTACATTCGTTCGTTCGTTCGTGTATCGATCGTTCACATCACTCATTGTACACTCAATTGGAATTGTTTGTGACAGTTCGTGCAGTCAGTCTTGTTACCGACAATTGTTGAATAAAGTTAGTGAATATAACTGGCCGTGAATTAGATGTGATAAAACTTAGTGGTTAATTATTTGTTTCGTTTGATTTTTTCCGCGTTTTTATTAAATTTTTCTAGGTCGTTTTGAAATCTGAATATTCTTATTATTCTGATTCTAGATTAAAACGTAAGATACTTTATAGTATCTAGATTAATTGGCAAGAAACAAGAATCTATTACAATAAACGTATTATATAATATTACTTTGAAAGGTTTTGACATCTTTTGTCTATAACGACAGTCATCTTAAGCTTTTATAAGCGAGTAAAAGTGTTGTATTTTCTGCACCGCAAGTTTTCACTACTGGTGTTCTTATTGTACGCTATTTTATGCTTTAGCGAGTTGTTATAAAGTATACGATCGCATGAAAAGGTTGTAAGTGGCGGGATAATCTTGTAGCTGGTGCGATGTGTTTGAATAACAAATGAAAGATAATTAACCGGGCCCGCTGTAAATATTGTTGGTGCTCGGATTTCGTATGGCGTGACGTATTCGTTTTAGGACATAAAAGGAATGGAGTTGATGTGATTTTTTTTATTTTCGAAAAAAAAAGTTTACGGTACACTTTACGGTAAGTTTCGACTGATTTAAACGTACAATTTAAGTTACTATGTAAGTTACTATGTTTGTAGTTTCTTTTAATAGTTTTTAGATTCTGTCGATGGGGTGTGACGGTTCCATTCAAATTATGCTAACTATGATTGATAATTTAACTAATTTAGGCGTCGAAATGAATATTTATCATATTTGAATACTTCAATTTAAGAACCGACATGATACAGATTTTTAAATCTTACATGTTTGACACCTAACAGTAGATTCCAAACTAGGCAAAATATAGATTATGACCACTAGACAAACCGTAATTTACTTATATAAACAGACTCACAGCAAGTATGTGTACTCATGTCATGAATATTCACCCTGGTTAGGAATTGAACCCATAAGTGGAACCCCAGCTTAGCAATCAAGTCCATAAAACCAGAACATTCAGAAACATCTTGAATGCTACTGGATTTTAATTAGCCAACTCCGTTATCGCATAATCACCAAATTCAGTCGGCAAAAGAAGAAAAAACACGTTCTTCCGCTCCACAGCCGGCCCCGTGCACCCCATCAGTCTCGATCGCTAATGGTTTTGAAGTATTTGCGTTCAGCTCAGCTACCCTTTGTTGCCATATTTACGTTTGTTGCCCATTTGCGCCTTTTGTTACAGCTGACAACCCCGCGTGTGTGTACCCGTGGAGATATTCGCCAATTTGTTTCATATTTGCTTATTGTATCAAAAATTTCGCCCCCATCAATTTCTTGAAGTGATTTTTAAATGACATTTTCATGGAATTATCGACTTTTGAATCATCGAAAATGTTAACTGTTATAATAGGAGGATGATGTTATAGTAGACGGTTATATTATATTATGATTATCGTCACTAACCTCTTTATAGTTCTAGTTTTGGATTGGAGTCTCCTCTAGAATGAGGTGGGTTTTTGAAAATGAAAATTAGTCTTGGTACATTATCAGCGTTGGCTGGTAATTTGTCTGGTGACCATAGGTTAGCAAACAAATCGTTTTATAAGCAATCACTTTACAAAAAGTTAGATAAAGTATTGGTGCTGTTATAATGTAACCAGTAGTGGAGGACACTTGTAGCAATTACCTCCCCTGAACGGTTTTGACCCCACGATGACCACAGTCTATCATTGTAGAGTGACATAACAAAAACGATATTAATGCGATCTCTGGAAGATACTAAATTCTCGTGTTTGGAAACCTTTAGTATTGCACCATTCGATAATTGTTTTACTGTTTCAAATATGTACTACGATGTGATAGCTTCTTGGTTATGTGTACAGTAAGAATAATAAAAATAATATTAAATGTAAGGAATAATAAAAAAAATGGTAGCAGGTATATTCATAAAACTAACAATGCAACAATTGAACAGCTTTCTATTGAAATTAATTTGGCTGTTACAGTTACTGTTACGCGTTACAACACTAACAGTAACAGCGTAAGGTCCGACACGTCACACGCAATCGCGCAAATAAATCAGCCATTATCTCGCCTCTCGAAGGCAACGAACAAAACGACGCCAACAAATGACCGCCATTTTTCTCCGGCATCCGTAACCGAGGACTCTGTCAATATATCCGTGGAGGTGCGGTGCAAGCGGATGAGAGGCAGCGATTTGGGTACGTTATTTAAGTCATGGAGTACCGAAGTAATGAAAAACTGTGACTTAATAAAGGTACAATATAAATACAGATGACATTTTGTTGGATGTATTCAAACAATAAACTAATTTTCGTCGAGGTTTTAACTTACGTTTGATTTGATTTGTATTCGCCTATGATTTTAATAACATTAACACATTTATTATTTCGTTGTTAGTCGCGAGTTTACACTCAGGATGAGAAATGGTATGAGGATGGTATACGATGTTGATTAAGTGCGGGCTTATGAATTATAATAACTGTGATAATAATAATTGTTTCGTTTCAGGCATTAATTTTCAGCTTCTTGTAACTGTTTTATAAAACTGCAGTTTCAAAATAGCATTGAAGATTTTAGCACACAAAGCTAACGAAGACAACAAGAACTTATTTTAGAAGCAATTACCTTATGCCTTGGACCGCCACCCCCATCTCTCGCCCCATCTGCCGCCCTAACCACTGTTATATTTTATTTGAGCAATAAATAACATTTTATTACACATATTTTGTCGTGTTATAATAACTAATGTACCCACTCTCAAATCGCATGTAACGCTACGTTACGCTTTTTTGTTATTTATTCGCCTTGTTATTGTTATTACTGCTCACCCCAATAGAATAAATAACGCGATGATGTTAAAGGAAATGCAATTGTATTTATTGTTTATACAGCTCAACAGATTACATCTGGCTGATAAAGCACGGTTTCGAGTGGTTTCATAATTTGTTATTAGAATTGTATTAGTAAAAATACATATGTGTTTATCGGAATAACAGTAATAATCAGGTATTTCGTAATAGCTTCACCATTTCCTACAATTTGCCGCTAGTTTAAGACGACCCTCAATAAATGAAGCAACGCGAAGACAAAGAATAATAATAAAATTTTAGGATAATTCAACTGCAAATATACATATTACTATCTGTATTATGTTTAAACTCATGAATTTGAAGCATCCTGAAATCATCTCTCTTCGCTCCGAACTGAACCAATTGCGCAATAAAAATGTATTAAATTGTAATAAACCAGCAGGTTCAGAAACGCAATAAATCCGGGTTCACGACTGCTGCTCATTGCTAGCAGATTTCCATCTGAGTTAGAAAGGAGTAAGACAGAGAGATATAATGTTTCCAAACACTCCTAGAGGGTAGCAAAATGACTATGACTAACATTAGGCACTCAATATCTATTGATGTTTTTTAATAGAAGCTTTTAACAGTAGTAGATCTGGCAATACTATCAAAGAAACTTTTCATAGTATTCTAATAATATCTTGAATATGACTAAATAGTTCTCCATTTTATAAACAGAAAAGCAATTAAACTATACACGGCGTTTAATTCATGTTGCAACTAATCAAACACCATTTTTCTTTTGAAGTCGAATACAAAAAACACTGTTATTAACGTCAGAACAATACAGGATGTTCATAAATTATACTATGTATCGATGCTTAAAGTTTTAATTATTATTCATAGCCGCATAGTACTCGGGCGCCCGCACCCCTCGCGAAGAAAAATGGCTGCCATTAAATCGGCACGCCACACAAATCATTGTAGCCGATAGTGTTGCATCATTTCAATTTATTCTTCCGCTCGCAACAACCCCTTGGGGTGACAGTGACTGATAATGAGCGTTGTTGCTCAACGTTTCTATGGATGTACGTGTTCCAGCAGTATATCTGAGCCTCAGAACGTAACATAGCAGAAGTGGTTATTATTATTACACTTCACGCCTGGCCCCTTACAGACTATGTAAAAGCGTACACAAAAATAGAAGCCATAGATGTTTAAAGTGTATTTCGAGAAAACTATAAAAGGAATTTCAAATTCAAATTTAAGCACTTACATGAAATGCAAGTGATAAATTACTAAAGTTGTTATTAATTAATAAAATTTTCATAAAATCATAATTGCTATTAATTAATCACGACTTAATCGGATACGAGAACATACTTATAGAGATTAATATGAGGTAAAGTTAAAATCATTGGACTCTTAAAATACATTCAAGTACACACACTATCGATAACACAATGGAATTTCCAGTTCAAACATAATTGTCCAAAAACTAGAAAAGTAAATAGTTTATTCATAAATGTTACCTATGATAATTTTAATTACTAATATGAGCAGAAGTTATTAATATAACAATTCGTATGTAAATACGCCATAAAAACATGAAACTAACAGCATTACAAAACGAATAAAAGCACCGTGCTAATCCATGTTTCAATGGATCGCGACATAAAATATGAAATGGTAGGGTGGCTTGATTGATGGAGCGGACATAATTGGCTCTCGTCCGCATGTTAATGAATCGTGCGTAATGAAAAATGATTGTCCGAGTGCCGGCCCCCGTGATGTATGGTCACCCTACTTTGTGTCAGCAATGCAAATGGCTGTCGCGTTGTTTGTCAAAAGCTAGTTCATGTTAAGTGGACGGGGAATGAATGACGTGGAATGGTGAGAAAATCCAGTTGGTTTTCTATTATGAATTGGATGATTAATCTTTTCTTTTTATTTAGCAGCTATTACCAATGACGTCCTTGTGATAGATTGGGTAGTACATGACATGTTTTATTTTGTAACTACTGAAGAATAATATTTGTATTTACTGTGAAGTAGCAATGGGCAGACCGAATCGCTCGAGTGACCGACAACCGATGGGGAAAGAAAGGTCATCGAGTGGCGACCACTTCTCGGTAAAAGGAGCGTAGGTCGCCCTCCTACCAGATGGCCTAACGATCTGAAGAAGACAGCGGGAAGCTGCTGGATTCGGAAGGCCCAGGACCTAAAGGAGTCGCGCCGATTAGGGGAGGTCTATGATGATGATGATGAAAACAAATGCAGCCACACATTGTAAATCAAAGAGTTAAAACAATTAGAGAATACGTAATACTTCATGGATAATTTATATGATTTTTACCACGAAAAATAATTTATTCGAATTGACTGAATTCGTAAATACATATGCTAGAAATTGTTCAAACTGTCTAATTCGTAAAGTGTACCTAGATATTTGTTCTTGTGTTCATGTTATCAATGTTCCAGTTAAGTTATTTTCCTGACGTTAGAATTAGGATACAATAGATAGGATATATACATTTTAAATACATTTTAAGTATGTTCGTGACCAGATTGTAAATGTTTTCAATAAAGGTCGTTTGCAATATTATTGAATGTTGCAAAGAAGCATAGACATGTATGACGGAAGCTACAATACTATGGAATAACTGAAAATATTATTCTAACGGTCTAAATGTCACTTATAAGTTAAAGCTGCCTCTTTATAAGTTGGTCTCAATCTCAATCAGAAAAAATAAATAATTTCAAAAACGCCTAACATTTATTCATTTGTTCTTATATAGGTTTCAATCTGCTTACATTAAGTTACTAATTTTATACTTAACAAGGAGAATGTTATTAACGATTTTAGAATATGTATGTAGTTTGTCAATGCCGGATAGCTGCCCATAAGATGAGTCATTACCATGAGTCAAAGGTACCTTGTATTACATCTATTGTTTCGATTCTGAAGTTAAAATACCGAATGCTATACTTCTGATACCGTAGTCACGTAAATCCCTGATAATTTCTTAATGATGAACGCAATCGAAGGCCATGATTAAATCGAACAAATTTAAGTTATCATATGAACCCTTTCAAGCTCCATAGATAATTATGACTTAACTATAGAAGCTCTTATACTGTGCTTTAGCGGAGAGCGAGGGTATATTCACCATCAGAGCTTCACCGTATGATCTTTATTAACTATTTATAGTCCGACTGATATAAACGGGTTTTCAGTAATAAAGAAACTGTTATTTTTAATCCATTAAATAGCATTATTATTGCGATTTGGTTATAAGTTATATTTACTTTGCCTTCAAAGGATAAACAGTTACGAATTTATAAAAATATGTTGTAATATATTATATGTAATATATAGGTACATATTACAATTTGTTAATTATAATGTTTAACCATAAACTATAACCGTTCATAAGCATCGATATCACTCAAGATACATACATACGTACCTACACGATTCTATAAGATGTGTATGGGCTAAAAGTTTTGAATTTCGAATTCGAATTTAAAAAGCTAGAAGCATCAGCAAGTAAACAACTGGCACAAGTGTGACGTATGGCCCATCTAAATATCATTTCGCATGCAGAGAGCGGAGATTATCCTCGCGAATGACCGCCTCGGCTATAAACCTGGTGTAACGTGACAAAGCGCCACTCCGGACCGGCGCTGTGTTTTTAACCCAAAACACTTTCCAAGCATTTTATATTTGCGCACAATATATGGAAAAGGGGTTTTTTATATACAATACACATTTAGTAGATAAAGTTGTTTTTACAGGTTTTTCTATACATACTTTTAGTGGATAAAGTCATGTTTGTGCACAGTGTACGGGGTTTCTCTATATACACTTTTGATTGGTGGCCTTGATTGGCCATGATTAATATTACAAATAAAAAAAAACATATAATAAAAAAAATTAAAAAACCCGACTATGTAATAATATACCATTAATACTAAAAATATACCATCTCGCCAGGTCTTTATATAATATTATCATAAATAATTTTAGATTACCCAATTCTAATAAATATTAATAGCTTTATCGTTAGCATCTCTAACGAACCATAGACTACAATTTCGCAGTATCTATGCAATAAATTTATTAACGCTCGATTAAGTCTATGGATAGAATCGGAAGTTCACAGATTATAAATTGGCATCATCTGATCAATTCTGACGTTAGCTTTTGGTAGAGCAATACAATTATAACAATAGACAGCCTTATTTATAAGCAAATTTTTATGTTTGCGAATAATGGAGCTTGTTAAAGTTATGGGCGGGTTTTGTAGGGGAAATACTTTGCAATTTATATTTCATGATTGTTGTGTAATAAGCCCATTTGTAATATTTCACATCTATTACTTTAATGTTTGTGTTACTGTTTTGTTCGTCTGCTTGTTTAGTTGTCCGTGTGTAAATCTATCCGTCTGTTCGTCTTTTCATTTCTACGTCTGTTTGTGCGTCCGTCAATCAGTGTGTTCGTTTGTTTGTATTTTGATACAGATTTGCGGGCACTCATTCATTATCGAATCGATGTAGAAACTGCATAAGGAATAGGTACCTATTACACTTTTACAATTGTCATTTGTAATAGTAGAAAATAAATTATTACAATAATTGTTTTTCGATTTTAAAATATTTATCCAACTACGTAATATAGTAGACAAAATTTGTCTATTTTTAATATCAGAAGCGACAAACTTATTTATTTTGATAAGTATCACAGTGTTGTTGCAAAATGTGCATTGGAAATAAGGTATAATTTTATTGTATTGATGATTCAGTAATCTGACAATAATGGTTCACAGAATAGAGAAACATTTCTACCCTACACTATATTCGTGGCATTCATTACCTTTTAACAGCGCGCGGCAAAATAGCTCGCAGTCGGCGGAGTTTTTTCTGACTAACTTTACACTTAGCATTATATTTTGGCTTATTTTAACAATAGCTTTAAAAATTATAGCCTATTTGTCATTCTGATGTATGAACTATTATATTGGATAGTTCCTTTAATATTCATGCAGTAGTTTTTGCGTGAAAGAGTAACAAAGATTTGTAGTGGTAGTAAGTGTGTGAATGTGCATGTGTGTCAATTAGTAATAACTCAGGAGGTTAAGACACTATTGTAGAAGAGTATTAAAAGAGCTGTCATCAAAGTCGTGTTTGTTGTATCTATCCTCGCAGCACACTTCAGATTCATACATTCCGACACCCATCCTCTTAAACATTAACATTTACGAGTATAATATCTATTAGTAGGATAGTAGGAAGAACATTATTTTACATTTTCAACATCTTGAACCCAAAATTAGTTTATTGTCAGAATTATCATTTAAATTATGGTTAATTATAATAAGAATTTAAGTCTGAATTATTTGTTTAATATTAATTGAATGATTTAAGGATTCATTTATTATAAAATTCTTAGTATTATATATTTAATGTTATATAAATAAATTATAGTTCTAATTAAAGTTTTATTCATATTTTGCCAGTTTAATTATCTTTGTTATAATTGCTTATTGTGATTTTAATTTATTTACAAGGGTTTAATGAAAAATTTAATTTTGTAAGGTACCTTCATTAAATTAAATGGTTATGCAGAAATACCGGTCCGTTTAACCAATGTAAAAACTACGTTTGACCTTATTCCTATTGAATCATTTATTTAATTTATATTACAAATGGGAATGTACTACATCAGTGGGTGTTATCGGTATAAGACCAACAATAAATTTCTATTAAAACCCTATTGGGACCTGCGGCTTCTGCGTACTAAATTGCTTTGCCTATTGTCATATTGTAAAACATACAAACCGAGTATAAATACAGTCTCTACTATTAAAATGGGTTCCTTACCTCAAGAAACTGATTGAAATCTGGAACTACTTTCATACCTTTTTCAGGCACGTAATTATTACCGAAAATTTGGATTATAAGAGGCAAACATTATTTATTATAGACAAAAACGACTTAATGTATTCTTTGTAGAATGAAATTAGTCACGTAAATTTAAGAGCTGTTATTTATAAGGCGCTTTTGTCTGCTGGCTTGAACTATGAGATATGAGCAGTTCATATCTGCCAAAACAATAATAATGTATGATTTTTATTAAGTGTATCTATGGATATTGCAATACATAAAACAGTTTGAGTTTTAAAGATAAATTAAGTGACGTTGCTTAACTAGAAGAATCGTTTACGATTTGCTATCGCGACAGGACTACGAGCGCATCGTCTTTGCAATATCATTATATAGAATGATGCTAGTCAATATATTGTCGTCTATAGCGGTAGGTCACTCGTTTTACTACCTGTCAGACGTTACTACCTGTCTTTACTGTCGGTCTAATTAATGGTGTATTTGATATAATATATTTTGTCCTTAATGATACGATCTTTGACTAATCGAATGTCATTTTATAATCTCGCGCACTCCAAGCTCGTTATTCTCTACGTGTATGACACATCCCTCTGTCATTTAGAGTTGACATAACAAAATCTGAAAGGCGAAAATCAAATTGGATCATGTCACTTACTCTCAGGTCCAAGTGTAAAAGTATATTTGTCTCTGTCGCACCCATGTGAAGGAATAACACGGAGTTTTAAGAGAGGAGGGTAGAACGATTATTATATTTGACAGGGTAATTTGGCGACAGAGGCAGTGTCACGCCAATCTTATTAGGGATGTAAATGAATATGGAATGAATCCATTATTTCACAAACAAGCCCTCGGCCCGAGGTGATAATATTGTAGGGAATAGGCGGTCTAAATTATACAGGTAATGCTATGGAGCTGTTATTAATTAATTCAATTTGTATAATTTGAACAATGTGTAATTATGCTATAACGAATTATTTAGACAGGCAGCTGCGTAGGCCGTGTAGGAAGTTCTGTTGTACGATCTCAACCAGCGTGCAAAGCGCGGGGATTATTGGCAGTCACCCCGCACCCTATGTGGACTTAAACATGCTAACCATGATGATGGTGATGAGATTTATTAGTCAAAAATGATGTTTTAATTTATTAGTTTCATTACAAGTAGTATAAGCCTCGTTGGCTATGTTGGTTGCAAGTGCGACTGCCGATCGGGAGGTCCCGGGTTCGATTCGCGGGTCGAACACTACAACATTTTCTAATTTAGATTTCTTAGTAATGATTCGGAGTCTGGATGGCAATAGGCTCACCACCTATTCCATAGTGGGACGTAAACGTAACCGGTGAAACGTGGGAGTGTTCTGCATTCCT
>DWFT01000485.1:0-11740 GCA_018246795.1 Microceris patrobas patrobas
CATAATACTTTAATTAATTTTTGTGATTGTTTTGTAAACAGAAGAAATGACACTAAATTAATTCACATGGGTCATAATGTTTCGTGTGCAAGTTATGGCCCCTAAAGTAAAAATTGTCACAACTCTCCTAGGTCTCCCCTACTGATTGGCTCAGATCATAAACAGTACTATTAATAGAAAATGGCAACTCTTTTGGCTGCTAAAAAACTTTTACAAATGTATATTTACTGAGTCAAATTACAAAAAGAGAAAATTTATGTTACAATGATTTCCGCTATTTAAAATTTCCACCCTTCATATTCACAGCCTAACACCAGATCCACTATAATATAATTAATTTAATTCACAAAATCTCAAACCTGGAAAGAATATCTTCATTCAACACTCAAAACGTCGGAAATAAAAACTGAAAACCTACCGCGAGACCGATCGATACGACTGAAACACTATAATATATCTAGTCAGTATATAAACGAATGGGCCGTCAATCAACGCTTATACCCTACAAAGGTAAATCTCGGCAGCTTCACAGAAAGGGCAAAGAACCTTTTGTAGACCTACATACATCTTAGATCTCATCAAGCTTTACTTTAGATGGAATGGTGGCCGAATTTTATTTATAGCAAAATGAACCAAACCATATTCATACACTTTAGAATTCTCATTCTTCATTGTTCTCTAAGGTGCTTGAAGACTGTCAACCCACACTTGACCAACATGACTGATTATGGCCTTCACCCTTCTCATTCTGAAAGGAGACCCATATCCAGAAAGGAGATTTATGAAAGTGTCAATAATGACGAAATATAAGTACAATAAAAAATTATAAAAATAAATAATCGACACATTTATCATGCGACTGTGGCACATAGATCTCCTCGCATAATGAGAGGGTTAAGGTCTGCCATACTGGCCAAGTGCGGGTTAGCAGAATTCACACACCATAATATTTTTTTTATATATTCTAAGATCTGCAGGTTTTCTCACGATGTTTTACATCACCATTGGAAAGTGATATTTAAACTTAAAACGCACTTTCGTAAAGAGGTGCGCGCCATAGATTTGAACCTAGCACCTCAAAAATGAGAGGCTGAATTCTTAACCGCTAGGCTATCAATCCTACCGAGTATAATAATATATCAATAGAATATTCTACAATACTTCACCTAAATTCTACCAAAAAATGTTACTTGTTCTTCAGATAAAGAAAAACTATTTGTCTTTGATTTATTGAACGGTACTATTACACGAGATACTTATGTCAATATAAACCAAAATACGGAAACGTATTCTGACAGCCGTTCTGATTGCAATTTCCATGTCACTTGCTTTAATATTCCAAATTCAAAATCCTATAAATCTGAGAATAATCAAGAATCTACTTAAAAATTATTTATCTATCTATTTGATCTAAAAAGAAGTAAATACACTTATTTATGGTATACTTTTTAGTTCTAATAAAAAGGTATGTACCTATATAAGTATTATGACATATGTAGACCTAAATGGCTACGACGTGCAAACTAAGTAATATTTCACGAAAATGTGATTTTTCTTTAAACAGTATTTACTGTACCATTCTTAAAGTAAAAAAATTTATTCAGTTTATAATATTGGCTTCGAGATTATATTCTTAATCAATTATTGAATGACTTGCAAATTTGATGAATATGGATTTGATGAATATGGATGTCAACATGCCCTTGGCTGATGAGGTCCATTATGGCTTAGTCTCTTTTAATTCCTAGAGGAGACTCATGTTCAATTCCGGAATTATAGAACAGCTGGTGATGATGATAATAATACTAATTATTATTATTTCCAACCACGTCTTCTTTTCCCAAAAACATTACAAAACATGAATAAGCTAACCGTATCAATTGAATAAGGTGAGCCAGGGAACTTACAGAACGTACTAAACTAAATAACAACTTGTTTAACGTACTTACAAGAGTACCGAGAATCAAATTAGGAAACTTCCGGTTTCTTTTTTGTTTGCCGTTTCACGGTGCGGGCGTGACTTCGCGTTTAACTTCGCTACTGCCTTATATTATGGTTAAAAGTGATAGAGAAATTTATCACTATTATTACTGTTATATCGTCTGCGAGGTCCTTTAGAAGGTAGACAGAGTACAGAGGATAGAATAGTAGATCACCAAAGGAAAAGTAATCTTATAGTGTTTTAAGGAGAACTCTTCGTCTGGACTAATTCTTACTTTGAATGCGTTGAATACGTATGAATACTCAATACTCAACATAACTTGTATTAATTATGAAAATGTCTTTACAATTGCAAATAAAGAATTCACAGGTACACTACTTTTAATTAGTGAGGACTAAGAAAGACAATCACAAGTTGTACCAAGGACCAATAACTGCTAGCTAGCAATGGTCTTCACTAGAGAGGGAGTATTAAGGAGAAGAACTCAAAGTAATGTTTATCTTTAGTTTAACTATAAAAATCATAAAATATATAAATAACATAAATAAAATACATTCAGTTTAGTATACAGATCAAAATAACCTAAAAACTCAAGTCTCCAAGAGGAGATTCAACATATGGAATCCTGCAGAAAGCACCATATGGATTATTTTGAAAAACAGTTATCAATTTCCGTCCCATAATAACACATCCATTAAATTAAACCTTTCAGAAAGTGAATGAAAAACGTTGATAAAAACCAACGTTACAATAAAGCAAATATTGTCTAAAACTAAATGAAATTTTAACTAAAGGGTGAGTTAGAAATAATTAATCAATATTCACACTATGCGTTATTATAAATAATTCTTAAATACGTAGAACTCTTTTGAAAATATTGAATAGTTAAGACGCAATGTTTATTGCTACGATAATCCGTAAATAATAAGGATGACAAATTAACGTCAACCAAAGTTTCAAAACACGGTCACTATTGATCACAACCAACGTGAAATCCCATTACAGCATATGGGTTTGAGTAAACATGAAAAACACCCTCTGCAGTAACCAGTAAAAATTGACCAACTATCTCAATACATGAAAAGAAATTTTTTGTACCCCTGTTAAAGATATGGACACGGAGGGGTTAACATTTGGCATAGACAAGATTTATGTAGAGAAAGATAAATTTTATTCAATTGGTATATCTACATAGGATGTGTTACGAATATATTAAATAAAATTCATTAACACATTCGCCGCTAACGTGCATACTGTCAATATCAGACACATAATAGTCTATGGCAAACAGTAGCACAGACTAGACAGGTATAGAGATACATTCTCTGTCTTAATAACCTCAATAACGTTAAAACTTAGTAATTTAAATGATTACGGTCGAATTTCTACCAGTGCCAGATCTAAGTGTTATTGTCTATGAAAACTTTTAAAATAAGTTTTGAAATCTATCCACAAAACACCATTAATACAAGTTTGTTTACACGTGCTGTTTTTACATAATATTCTATATTTTCATAAAAAAATCCATATGTTCAAATCTTATAATCCTTTAATGTAACAAAATAAAGATTAGTTCGAAACATGATATCGCAACAGATAAATGTCGTTGTGAACTCTGCTGTTGTAGCCAAATCAGTTGAATGAGAGAGCTAAAAATGTTCGATATACTTCCAATACGATTATTTATAACTTTGTTGTTAAGTGCATTTATTCCAATATCTGTTGGAGAAGTTGTGAAAACAACACATGGATTGGTGTCGGGAAAAATGTTAAAGACATTGTTAAACAATGTGGACTACTTCGGGTATATGGGTATACCTTTCGCTGCGCCTCCAGTAAAAGAACTAAGATTTTTGGTACATATTTGTTTGACTCACCGATCCAACAATGCCAGAGTTTCAGAGTGTTTATGCCTTTAATAGTTAAGTCCTTTAAGGCTGCGAAACCAAAAGTGGAATAGAAATTATAGTATCTATAGAGAAACATAAGTGCGTGTGATTTCATTTCTTAGTCGAACCAAATTTTGAGCTCACATGAGCCAAAAAATAAAGTTTGTAATTTATTTTAGTTATACCGCCCACACGAGGATGTGACCTGCAGAATAGGTCGACGTAACAGTAATATCCATACCTACATTTATGCAAGAAAATATTTTTAAATCACTAGTAGTTTAGACTGCCTGGTTGGTCGAGTGGTTGCAAGCGCGACTGCCGATCGTGAGATCCTGGGCTCCAATCCCGTGTCGGGTACTATGGGATTTTTATAATTTAGACTATGGGATTTTTATAATTTAGAATTTCTAATAGTGGCTCGGAGATTGGTTCCGTGCCCGGTGTATGGAAACATAACTGTATGGATGTAAAACATAACTGGTGAAACGTGGGAGTGTACTACGCTCCTCTGCCTACCACGAGGATTACAGGCGTGATGTTACGTTTTTACTTTAAACGATACACATTTGTGATGTAATTCACAGATATGTTTGATGTCATTACGATTGTTGTAGGCGACCTTCTCAGTTCTCAGAAGCAGTAACCCGTCTGTTATCAATTTCGAATAGGACGGATACTAAATAATACCAGCAGTTTTCATTCAGTGTTTACTAACTAAGCTTATATGACTAGCATTCCTAATACCCGCGGTTCAATTAATATTAATAGTCTTACGAACAATGTATACTAAGTGAACTAAGGGTCCTAGTCTTATAGTCCTGATCGAAGTTATTCTATGGGCGGCAGTGGACTAATAACTGCCACTTGTTCGCTTGCTAAAAACTCCTTTGATAAAAAATATTTGTTAATAAAATAAAAGCACAACATTTAAAATTGAAGTCATAAAGCCAAATTTAAGTTCTTCCTTTTCATATAACATAATATTATATTTAAACATATTTGTGTGTTTATTTCAACGTAATACACCTAGAAATAATTGCTTTAAAATCATAACAGTAATTAATTAAAATATTGTTTCAGCCTCCTCAAGACATAGAACCATGGGAAGGCGTCCTCGCCGCTAAGAAAGAAAAACCAGCTTGCATGCAATTTAACACTAATATCAAAAAAGGGCAACCTTTAGGAAATTATGGCGTTGAAGACTGCCTCTACCTAGATATTTACACCCCGGCTCCGGACCAAAACAAACGAGCTACTGTAGTTTTTTTACACAACGAATACTTCAGGAATTCGTATAACAAGTCCTTAGACTATGCATCAGATTTTTTCATAGAAGAAGACATTATTGTCGTAACTATAAGTCACCGTCTTACTGTTTTTGGGTTTTTGTCAGTTGAAGAAGACTTACTGCCAGGTAATGCTGGATTGAAAGATATAGTTACCGGGCTAAAGTGGATAAAAAATAACATAGAAAATTTTGGTGGCGACCCTAAGATAATAACTTTAATGGGATCGAGAGGGGGGGCTGCAGCAGTCGATTTGCTTATCCACTCGAAGGCTAACGTTCTATTCAATTCCGCCATCCTTCAAAGTGGCACGTCTTTGCTGTCAAAATATCTACAGGACATGGTCCGGGAACGAGCTTTCTCACTCGGTGAATTATTAGACTTAGACTCGCCTAGTAGTAACCATCTCATACAAGATTTGAAAGACATATCTGCTGAAGATTTATTAGCAAAAGAACTACAGGCGATGCCATCTTATTTTAATAGAGAGACTCAGAGACCTATTCTTACTTTTGGTCCTGTTGTTGAAAGAAATTCAAATGGACTTGTGACAGAATATCCAGAAAACTCATCTCAAAAAATAAGCATGCCCATTATGATAGGATTTAATTCTCGGGAGGGATTGGAACCTTCTTTACAGTACCTTTTAGAGCCGAGATTTTTCGGAGCTCTTAATAAAGATTTTCCATTGATAATGCCGCTTCGAACAAAGTTTAAATTCGACCATCTAGATCACAGTTATGATGATGCTGTGGATGATATAAAAAAGTTTTATTTCAGAAGTAATAAAGTTCACATAGATAATATTCCGGAATTTATCACATTCATTGGAGATGTATTAATATCATATCCTATGGACCAAACAGCGAGGCTGTATGCAAATTTATCAGTGAGCCCAGTATACTATTATCATTTTGACTATTACAGTGACTTTAATGAAAACAAAAATGCCATCTTGAGACTCACCCGAGTGGAAGAGGGAACTTGGGGTGCTGCTTCAGGAGATGAACTTTGTTACTTGTTTAAATGCCCGAAACTCAATCAGAAATACAAAAAACATCACAGCGCTGAATCTGAGGAGATAAAGATGCAAAGGAAGTTGATAAGATTGTGGGCAAATTTTATTAAATACGGGTAAGATCGATAGGTAACTCATGTAGAACAACTTTAAAATTAAAATTCTTTCATAATATAAAATTCATAGTGTATTATGCACTCGTAATTATTGAGAATAATTTTCTGATAAAATAATTACTTTAGTGCTATAATAATTAAATATACCCATTCTAAATTTAAATCTTCGTTATTTCTTTTCAGTAACCCCACTCCGGATAGGAACAATCCGCTCAACGTACAATGGACTCCGTACAACACGGACACAAAAGAATATCTCCACATTGACAGACAAATAGAAATGCGACGGGATCTCTACAAGGAGAGATTTGAATTCTGGGAGAGGTTTATAAAGAAATGGGAAGCACTTGCTAAAGATGGGATCGTATCTTATAATAAAAAAGACGAATTGTAATAAGAAATTATATATAATTGTAAGAAACCAAAAAAAAACCTAACATCACGCCCGTAATCCCCGAAGGGGTAGGCAGAGGAGTGTAGTACACGCCCACGTTTCACCAGAAAACCAGTGTGTATTATATGTAGAATGCCTATTTTATTTAAAAAATACATTTGTTGAACTGTGGCCATTTTTTTATTGCTTACCTAATCTAAAAAAGGAAAAAAAAATAGCGAAATCATACGATAAAAATATTTTGTAAGCAGTGCTGTATTTCTTAATGTACTGTCCCCATAAAAAAAATTATACCACCCGAGTCGTGACGGGGAAAAAATACATGCCCTGACACCATACCGGAATACAGGGCACACAGGGTGTAGCGAGAGGCAACTAAAGCCGGCGTTAGCTAAGTCAATCGTTCGTACACCGCGGCGGGCTTCGCCGTATGGGTACGAGATTATGGGCCCCGAGGATCTTCTCTTTACTCGGAAATTCTCGGGGGGCAACCGCCACCCAGTGATCTCACCCCATCGTTAGACGGTGTTGTGGTCTATGGTCGTCATTCGCCGAAAAAGGATGCTAAGCATCGTCGTCCAGACCTTCCTGCTAACGCGGGAGCGTGCGGCCGTCAAGGGGACGAGCGTGCAAGGGCACGATGCCCCTGAGGTGGGCATGGGGAGCATTGTCGGTTCGGTCGTACATACGCCTCGCCAACCTCGCCACGTCGTTACTAAAATGGTGATCCGCCCTCACGATTGCTCGAAGGGCAAGACTCTGTTGTGCTCGGAGGCGGCGCTGCGACTTGTCTACTAGCGCTTACCATGCCGGTGCCGCATAGGTGAGCCGTGTGTGATGTGGTTGCAGGCTCGATGTAGTATTGAAAGGCGTGTCGATGGTTTGACGTCTTTAGTATACACGCTTTATTAACTCAGTACACGACTTATCCTAACTTATATTGTAAGGTGTCTTACACACACTACACGTGAGCGGATGTACGTCTTGTACACCCGTAGTCTAATATGGGTCAGTAGCTTGGATGTTAATATCGGTTCGAGCATCGCTCGTGCCGTACGCACTTGGCGGACCGAATGTTCCACCTGTGTGCACATTTGCAACGAGCGGTCGATACGGCATCCAAGACACCTAACCGCGAGTTTCAAAGCCACCACCCGGCCACGTAAGCTCACGTTTGAGGCTGAAAAGTGAATAATGATGATGACGAAAAGAACGCACTGTCGTTTGCGAACAGCGCGAGCTGGATATCACGCTCTCCTTCCTGAAGGTGGGCCTCGAGACTGGGGATGTCAACGGTATACACCGCGTATAACAGTGGCGATCTGCCGCTAGCTGATCAGTGCCTACCTAGGCGCGGTTATATGATCATGCGAAAAGCCATGCTCTCCAATCCCCAACCCGAACACTCAGCGAGGGGTTTATGGGTACTAACTTCTCAGAGGAGGCCTACATCCAACAGTGGACCTTCGACAGCCTGATGACGATGATAATACAAAATTTTAGAAATAAAATCTATTCCTGTATTAGTAAATTTTTCAAATTATATTACTATCTTTGGATTACTCACACATGTGCGATTTGATCTCAAATTGGGCACAACCTAAGTCACGGTGACCACACATCTGAAAAACGTGGATATAAAATCTTAAAAATATGCAAATACATTTTAAATGTATACGTTTGTATATCCTGGCAGAACAAACATTTGTGGCAACACATGTAATTGTCTTGTGATAGTTGAATTCACGACTCTCGGCTTAGGGGTCAACCCCAATAATCACTGGGCCAACAGAAAGATAACAGTAACCTGTGGCATGTAATGTATAAAGCCATTTATCAACAGCAAGTAGTAATAAGCCATATAATAATTATCACCGCATAGATATAACTTAACACTCATAAATTATCACTACTCGATAGATAACCAAAGTTCCAGTAGAACGGAAACCGATTAATAGCGACTATTTATCTAAAGAACACGTCAGGTTTATATGACTTATTAAATGCACGATATTTGTACACAATTTCAACAAACCAATCATGTCTGTCAACATTGTTATAGTGTTTTCAGTAGTGATATCTTTAAGTTGTATGACAATAAACGGTGATGTGATAGTACAAACTAAATATGGAAAAGTAGCCGGCATTAAAGTGGATTCGATTATTAAAAATGAAAGCTATTATTCATTCCTAGGCATTCCATACGGTCAACCACCAATTAAGGAACTTAGGTTCAAGGTATAATAATAGTTTAATAATAATGAGGTTAATTTTTGTGATATAAGAAAGTGATAAGACATTTGTATTTATTTCAGGCACCGTTACCCCATCCAGGATGGGACAATATTTTGGATGCCAAAAAAGAAAAACCACAATGTGCTCAATACTACTTACCAAATAGGCATGTAGAAAATTATGGATTTTATGGAAGTGAAGATTGTTTACATCTTAGTATTCACACCCCAAAACTTCCTCGTGATGAGAATTTGAATTTACCTGTAATTGTGTTTTTATACAATGAACAATTTAAAGTAACATACAATGCATCAAACGATTACGGTCCAGATTTCTTCATGAAAGAAGATGTTATTTTAGTAACCGTGAATCACCGAATCGGATCACTAGGATTTTTATCATTTGAAGATAATCTCCTACCTGGCAACAATGGCTTACGCGACGTTATTTTAGCTCTAAAATGGCTCCAAGAAAACATTGAAATCTTCGGAGGTGACCCTTCGAGAGTAACTTTAATGGGCAGTCAGGGAGGTGCCGCTATTGTTGATATATTACTAAATTCTCCAAAAGCTAAAGGGCTATTTAGAGCTGCTATTCTGCAGAGTGGAACATCATGGGATCCTACATATTTCGACAATAAGCCAAAAAAACAGGCCATAGAGTTATCTGAATATCTCGAGAATAAAGCCTCGACAAGTTCTTATCTACTTCAAGTATTGAAACATATACCACCAATGCAATTAACTGAATCAGAACTTTATGTTGTACACGCGGATGAATCACGAGAAAATCAAAGAGCTATTACAGCTTTTGGTCCAATTATCGAACACGATCATCCAGATGCTGTTATCACAAAACTACCTGACAAAAATCCTTCAAATATCAACGTTCCAGTAATGATTGGTTACAATTCAAGAGAAGGTATCGATATGACACAATATTTTCTACTAAAGCCCAACTTTCTCACATACGCAGACAGAGATTTTCTATTGATGTTTCCCAGACGAGTCGACTTTCGTTTTAAAGTCAATGACCACGTTTATTACGCTGCGATTGAAGAAATTAAAGAATTCTATTTTGAGGAAGGTTATATAAAAATTAGTAAGCCTGGTGAATATATTACGTATGTTGGAGACCTACAGTCTATATATCCAATCGATTACACTGTGAGAGCCTATACTAACGTCTCCAGTTCCCCTGTATACTATTACATGTTTGATTATAGCGGAGATTTAAATTTAAGAAAGAAAACAATTTTAAAAGAAGCCATCACTATAGAAGGCACTTGGGGAGCCACGTACACAGATGAACTCTGCTATTTGTTTATTTGCAAACCATTGAAACACTTGTACAAGAAGTTTCTCAAAGAAGACGCAGAAGAAATAACAGTCTTGAATAACATGATTAAATTATGGACTAATTTTGCTAAAACTGGGTAAGTAATTCCTTAAAATTAGGTACTTAAAAAATAATCACACATTACCAGAGCGATCTACTCTTAAATAAATAATGACCGTTAGTGCTAAATCATGATTTTTTCTGTGAATGTCAGTTTTCAGACAGAGGTACAAATAAAACTTCTTTAAGCCTAGACTTATGCTTTATTAAAGTACTATGTTTACGTTTTCATAAATATTTCCAGGAAACCAACGACACCTGAAGACAAAGTTACTTGGAAGCCAGCAACGAAGGAAAACAAGGAATGTTTAGTTATTAGTGAACAACTACAAATGAAGAACAACCTGCATGCAGACAAAATAGAATTCTGGGACAAGTTTATGGCAAAGTATGGTGAAATGGCAAAAGATGGAATCATCAAAGATATCAAAGACGAGTTATAAAGAATATCAGACATGATTGTTAAAATAAACAGAAATTAAATAATACTTGTTGAGTTTATAAAAATATTTATTTGGTTTTATTTTACGTTAGAAAGGTACATACCTACACATATATAAACGGAATGAATATGTAAGACTAAATAGTAGTACTTTATGGAATTTAAGTATCATGGGATAATAAGGTATATAATCTTTCCACTAAGTATTACTAAATAATACTATTAATCATAATAATACTGATCATAATAGTTGACTGCCTGGTTGGTCCAGTGATTGCAAGAGTGACAGCCCATCGGGAGGTCCTAGTTTCAAATCCCGGGTCGGATATTTTATTGAATTTTTCTAATTTAGAAATTCTAGTAGTGACTCGGAAGTATAGAATTGTGCTCGGTGCATGGCAATACGCTCGCCACCTATTCCATGGTACTTAAACGTAACTGATGAAACATGGGAGAGTACTACCCTCCTCTGCCTACCCCTTCAGGGATTTCAGGCGTGATGTGACGACAACAATATATTTTACCACACTGTAAACGCAAAACTTAACTGTAACATCACATCTGTTATCCTCGAGTGGTACGTAAAGGAGTGCAGTACACTTTCATGTTGCACCGCTTATGTTTACGTCGCACCCTGGAATACGTAGTGAGCCTATTGCCTAAATGCAAAATTTAATTCAAAAGTACTCAAATCCTAAACTATAAACGATCCAACTAACAACACTAACTCTATCTAATATAAATTTTATATTAAAGTTAAATTTAGTGGAACGAAACTTCAAAAATAAAAAAAAACACCATATTACAAGTTAATGGACACTAATTTGAAACAATTCTTATTAACTTGTTATTAATGGTAATTATTTTGAATTATGCATTGTCTATTATAACATCAGTTTTAACATTGTGATTAGGTTATTCCTAATTTAATATCATTATCGTGTTTTTTTACAGTCCCAAGTCTCATTACTCGTAATTCCCATTTAATTTATTGCCATTGATTCAGGTTATCAAAAT
>DWFT01000486.1:0-11735 GCA_018246795.1 Microceris patrobas patrobas
TATAATATTTAAGATGTGCAAATTTTTTTTATCAAAGATTAGGATTTCTTAAAACACTCTTTGTGTTGTAGTTTCTATTTAGTGACATAATAATAAATAATAGTAGATATAATGATAATTATTAACATGACAATCCATTACTTTTCATATTAGTTTATAAATTTGCGTAGGAGAATTCTTCAGAACTCAAAATTTGCGATATTCTCAAAATGTCGTCTACTCACTGTTACTAAACATATTATAAGCTCAAAATCTGAATCTAAGCTGGATTCAGTGAAATATTAGTGCAGAGCGAATCACACGGCAACAAAGTTAACTTACGACTTACGAAGCTCTGAAAACTGTAAAAGCATTATGGCGAGCGCACCTGTCTTGCTTCCCGGATATTACATTTGAGTGATACTGAATATTACACTCGGATAAAAGCTAACACAGCTGAGATATTGCAGCTAAATAAATTATTCAAGTGGACTGTGGGTGCGGTTGTTAGTGTTTCTGATTGTTTCTGGGTTCGATTTCTATGCAGAGAAGATATTTGTGTAGTGTGTGGATATTGGTGGATGTTGGTAGTGACGATTGAGAAGCACACGATGAAATATGTAGAATATACCACAATTATTACTAGTAGAAAATGCCACAGTTCTTTCATTTCACATGAGCAATTAGTGGTAAATAATTTAAAAATCTATAGACAAACGTTATATTTAGGTAACATTTTTAATTATTTATGACTTTTGTCTGTACATGTGCTGTCTGTGTAATATCTGTGTATATATTTATATGCGTATTACATACACGCCTGTTTAAGTCGTTTACAACAAACTCTTAACAGTAATGTTCTACAATTGAGTTCGAATTCTGGAATAAGATCGAATCCACTCCTTTGTGTAGTGGGGAGGGTATTACATAGCTAGCACAGTTGCAGTATATAATAAACTTATATATTAAGAGGTGAACTGAACGGCACGCGAACATGTGTTTTAAACAGACTATCAATAGGAATTTTATTGGGACAGTCCTAATCTTTTGTTACAAGAATTTGGTAGGCGGATATCAATATTAAAATATCTTATTCTAAATATTTTCAATACTGCCTCGTTGGTCAAATGGTTGCAAGCGCGACTGCTGAAGGAGAGGTCCTGGGTTCAATTCCCGGGTATGGTACTATTGGGTTCTTCTAACTACACATACAAAGACTCAATATCAAATTAACACATATGTATGTAAATTTATCGGCGTGATTGTGTAATCATAGAAAAAATATGTAATTGACTATTAAACTTTATTATTACAGGACTTTTCTTAATGATACATATATTACATATTTTACTATAAAGTTATGTAACATCAGGCCTGCAACGCCCGAAGGGATAGGCAGAGGAGTATAATACATTACTACGTTTCACCACTCATGTTTACGTCCTATGGAATAGGTGATGAGCTTATTATCGTACGTCGGGCACATATCCAGAGTCCAAGTCACTACTAGAAATTCTAAATTAGAAAAATCCAATAGTACTTGACCCGGGATTTGAACCCAGGACCTCTCGATCGGCAGTCGAGCTTGCAACCATTCGACCAATGACGCAGCCAAAGTTTACAAAGCATAACAAAGTTATTTTTGGTAATAGAAGTAATAATGATTATATATTACAATCTATTAAAATACATAAAAAATTGAGAAGTTTTTATATATATCTAAATATTTTGAAGCACTTAAACATATTACATAAATCTGTTAGAGTTAATCCTGTTTTAAAATGTTGCATTCCTATTTTGAAAGTATTCTATGTTCTATGCATTGACATTTGTTTTCGAAATCGTGTACTGGTTACTGGTTCAATTTATGTAGGTTTACAAGTAGTTAGCTTTGTAAGTTTTAAGTAATTATTTTCGACATTTGTTATTTGGATATTTTTATTTATTTATTTTTTATAATAATTTAGACTTTATCTATTTATTTTTATTTAGTTGCAGATGGTTCAATTCGATGGCATAGTCAATGTCAATGTTACGTATGTCAATTTAGAAAACTTTATTAATAAAATGATGTCAGTTGATTGGTACAGTGTATTAGATGACTTTCAGTTGCTTTACTGCATTTAATTATGTTGTTAAAAGATAATCAATTTTGTTGTATACATAATGAGCATGAGTATTATGGAATAAAACTAAATTATAGAACAATATCAATAATTTACTTTCAAGTGGACAAATTATTTATGATACAATCCATTCATTCATTTATTATTTGACACTATTTTTGTCGAACTTGATCTATAGCTCAATCGCGTGACTTGAAAAAAGTTTACCGTTAACCATAATATAAAGAGACTAAAATAAGCGCTGAACAGTAATTTTTGGGGCTGTCTTTAAAACTATGAGAACTAATATAGTTTCTGACAAATTTACAACTACTTGAATCGAGGTATCGAGCCAATAACGCCACGCTAATGTTTCGTATCGCTTTCCCAAGTCCAACCTAACTTTAATAAGTCTACGAGTACGAACGTAGGCGGCTAATAAGTTTTTTCCACAAACGCTCAACTTTACGGTTCGCGACGCTAATAAAACTCCATCAGAGAAACGTGCGAGGACGTACGGACCCGTGGCGACTTTTAAAAGCCTTAAAGCGAGAGCGCGGGGCGGGGTGTAGCGCATCACGACGTTCGCTACGTTTAGTCGGGCGCCGGCCTTTGGCAGCGCCGGTCGCGCTCATGGCTCGCGACAGGTAAAGGGCATGCGGCCCGCGCTCGTCGCGCTCGCGGCTTGCTGCGTGGTGGCGCACGCCGAGCTTCCGTCCGCGCGGCTCGCCCCGCGCAACACCACCCCCCACCACGTTCTCCAGTGCAGCGATGGGTTGATCCTCCCCGCGTGGAGACCGTTGGAGGATGTCCCGACCCTCGACATCGCCCTCCGCGGGCTGGCATACTTTTTCGCGCTCTTGTATCTCTTCATCGGAGTCTCTATCGTCTCCGATAGGTTCATGGCCGCCATCGAAGTCATCACATCACGAGAGAAGGAGGTGCGTGTGCGACGGAATGGCAGCGACCAGATCATTGTCGTTCGTGTATGGAATGAAACAGTTGCAAATCTAACACTAATGGCTTTGGGTTCCAGCGCCCCAGAAATATTATTATCAGTGATAGAAATAGCCGGTAAAAACTTTGAAGCGGGGGATTTAGGACCCGGAACGATTGTTGGATCGGCTGCTTACAATTTGTTTGTTATTATTGCTATTTGTGTTGCAGTCATACCTGATGGAGAAGTACGGAAAATAAAACATCTACGAGTATTTTTAGTTACTGCAACATGGTCTGTTTTTGCTTACGTTTGGCTCTACCTTATACTTGCTGTGATTTCACCAAGAGAAGTCGAAGTTTGGGAAGGCTTAGTAACATTTTTGTTCTTCCCAGCAACTGTCATTACAGCTTACATAGCTGATAGACGGCTACTTGTGTACAAATATTTGAAAAAAGGCTACCGAGTTAACGAAAGGGGAGTAATTGTGGAAGTAGAAGGCGACGGTTCAGTAGAAATGGCTCTAAAACCAGGCGATGACTTTGCTTCAGATGATGAAGAAGGTCGGGAATTAGAGAAATCGCGAAAAGAATATGTCGCAGTACTTCGTGACTTAAGACGGCAACATCCCGATGAAGATCTAGAAACAGTGGAGCGAATGGCTTTAGAAACTCTAATGGCTCGGGGTCCTAAATCAAGAGCATTTTATAGAGTAGCAGCAACGAGAAAAATGACAGGTGGCGGAGATTTTTCCCGAAAAATTTCTGAAAGAGCTCAAAGTGATCTAAGCGAAGTAAAAGCCGAATTACAACAGCGAGAAACTGGAAGTGTGATGGAACCAAAAGGCCCGCATATAAAATTCGACCCACAGCATTACACCGTTATGGAGAACTGTGGATCCTTTGAGGTGAGAGTGGTCAGAGCAGGAGATCTAAATGGTGAAGTGTCAGTACAATATGCAACTGAAGACGGAACCGCTGAAGCTGGTTCTGACTATGTAGCAATTCATGGATCATTGGTTTTCGCTCAAGGCGAGACAGAGAAGACATTCCGTGTCGAAGTAATAGATGATGAGGTTTTCGAGGAAGATGAGCATTTCTATGTACGTTTAAGTTCACCAAAAGGAGCTTGTATAGCTTCACCATCGACAGCAACAGTAGTAATATTAGATGATGATCATTCTGGTGTGTTCTCGTTTCCGCAAAGAGATTTCGAGTTGACGGAGTCGGTGGGTACGTACGAACTCAGGGTGGTGAGGACTGCCGGTGCTCGTGGTAGGGTGCGCGTTCCGTACTGGACAGAAGATGGCACTGCGAAGAGTGGTGCTCAATACGAAGCTGCGCAAGGTTTCATCGTCTTCGAGAATAACGAAGCCGAGTGAGTAATTTATGATTTCTTTTTTTTTCTAAAAAATATCACGATCCTTTCTCTCACATTTAATTTTTTATGTTGTATTTTTTGTATTTCATAATTTGAAATAGGCGTTCGGGGATCGTAACTGAAAAGTTACCAGGGAACAAACTTTCGTGTTTCGTGTTCGCTGTTTTTGGTTCATTTATCATCGTTTAACGTACAAGTACGTTAAGATTGTGTTTATGAACTTCAAATTTTAGTCCATTTCGTGTCTATACTTATTTTTTTAATATTACCATTTAATAATTTAATAATATTACTTCGTAAGTACGTAATGTTATATATAGCTATAATTACAATGTGACACTTAATTGATGACGACAAATTTATCTACGTTGTTTTATGTGCGACAGAAATGAACTGCCACGGATTATAATAATAGTACTTTTGTAATAGAAACTATTTATGTAATAGGTGCGACTGATACATTAATAAGTACTATATGTTATAATGATAACATCCATACATTCACAAACTTTATGACATTTTAAGCGTATCCAAGAAAAAGAAAAAAGATATTTCGTTTAATATTACAAAAAATGTTATTTCCACCACATAAAAGAAAATTTTTACGTTTTAAAAAGAAAGAGAACCTTTTCAATTTGTGCTCCAATTAACTAAATCGCAAGGCCTTGGTAAGCCATGCACAGCCTTGAGGTTTCATAAGCGTCATAAATAATCATCCTTCGCGGACTAATATTGTGGGTGAACCAAAAATAATACGATCGTATAGGGTTTCCGAAGCCCTGTCAAGTCGAACGAAGTATAGATTGTTACAGCGATTAGTCGTGGGTCGATGCATGCGGTCGGCCCTTAGGTTCTCAATGTTACTGTATAATCCGTACCCGATTATCCGGTTTTCGTCACTTTCCACCGTCTTAAGCGGCTGAATTTATTATGCAAAGTATAATTGACGGATATCCTGATGTTGGTATGCATTACAAATTTCTGTTGTACGTGGGCTCGTGGTCTGTCTTTATTCATTGTTTCGTATATAATACGCATGTATGAATAATACATTTTTCGTATTTGTATTTTATTTTAATTAAAATTAGTTGACTGCCTCGTTGGTTGAATGGTTTTAAGTGCAACTACTGTTTGGGAGGTCCTGGATTCAATGCACCGGTTAGTAAAATTATATGGGATTTTTCTAAGATAAAATTCAGTGTAGTTTTTCTCAACTGAAAATCTAAGGAGTCAGGGCTTGGACTCGGTATATGGCAATGGGCTCACACCCTATTCCGTAGTGGGTTCCACCACGTATAATGCAAATCGTGAATCGTAGGAATGTACTACACACCTGTACCTACCTCTTCGCGGATTAGAGGCGGGATGTTACGTTTCAGCGTGTTCTGCGTTTCAGTTTGTCCTCGACGTTGGGTTCCAGTCCCGCCAAGTGACTTGAATAATTTAAACAACTGTAGATCTGCCATTTATACAACATGTCAGTGAAAATATAATTAAAGAGGAATCCCACTTATTATTACTTTAGTATAATTATTTGAGCCCCTTCGAGACAAAACTTTTGTTACTTACTATTCAATATACGAGTATATACTATCTAGTGCCTACCTCACGTTATAAATCAGGACACAATTCTAGCAATGCTCTTAGTGGAGGAAATGTGCAGCTGTCTTACTTCCCCAGTTGGAGAGACTTCACGTTTATTGAAATAGTTTTTAAATTCTGTATTCTATAGCTTATGGTAAAATATTCATTAAATTTATGATGCTTTTCATCAATCGTTTATTTTGTAACTTACACAAAGTCTGCTTTTGTAACAAATATAATATATATTTCTTAGCGTCTGCAATATTTGGAAATAGCGAACCAAGAAGTGACCTGAAAGACAATACACGACAGACCTGTAACAGTGTTGGGATGGCTTCGTGGCGCCGGAGATCCGCAATCGATATGTTAAGTACAGCAACTTAGGGCGCGGTTGGCTCGGCAAATGGGGTTAATATTACATTGTCACAAACTTTACCGGATTAAGGATTTTTAAGACAGTTGCAACGAGTAGGCAGCCATCAAGTTCCCATTATCATCTATGGACACTCATCATCAGCCTATTTCGGTCCACTGCTGGACATAGGATTAGGATTGAAGGATTAAGACTATTCAATCCATCAAATATGACGAGATTATTTTAGTACACTTAGTAATAGGATTTAATTAATCGAAGGCCGCTTTTAACTTTATAGCTTTAATGCTGATATTTCCACGAAACAAAACAAGACTTTGTATATTTAAACTATACGTAAAATTATACATAAAAGGAGGATATGTATAAATAAAATATTTTTTCAAAATAAACATTGCTGTGCCTAATACAGATTGTAAAAAAAAGTTCTCATTTCTAATTTCGGTCAACATATAAAAAGTAATATATTTTGACGGAATTTAGTGAAGTGATAAACAATTAATTATCATTGGACTTAAGATTTAAGATTTTTTTTATGTTAAAGAATGCTTTATTTCTACGTGAAAATACCAATCGTAATTTTCTGCAAGAGCCATAGATAAAACAGAATTAGACGAAGTTTGATTAAATATAATATGACAATAGTGGGAAAAATATACATATGTATACGAAAGTTTTGTAATACGGGAAAATGTCTCATTCCCACAGGAAAACGTGTTCATTTAGCTTAGCTATAGAATTATCCAGAATTAGTAATAATGAATATCATCTGAAAATGTAATCGACAGATTTGTTTTAAAACATAGTAATGATATTCCTGATAGTATGGAGATATTAAGTATGACGAGCTCACTCACAATTGTCTGCTTTGCGTAAGTCGTCAGAATTTTCTCATCTCCTTCTTTCTTCTACACTCTGGATACAATTTGCATATTTAGCGTTTTTCTTCACAACATCCATCCCCTTTTATATATTTAAGTTGAGTTCGCCCTCGCTTCGGTTTGGATGAAAAAACACCGAAAATATCTAGAAGTAACACAGTCCGGTATTCGCCATAAGAAACGTGAGCTATTAAAAAGAACGCCATAAGGGCTGATTTGGTAAAAATTATGTATTTAATGTCAGGGAATAAAAATATTATAGGGAAAAGTGCTCCATAATTCAAGTAACGCTCATCGATTTTTAATTAATATTGACGTCATTTCATCGCGCCTGTAAACTCCGAAGAGGTAGGCAGAGGAGTGCAGCGCATTCCCAAGTTTCACCAGTTACGTTTACATCTTATCATGGAAAAGCTGGTGAACTTATTGTTATACAACTGCAAATTTCAAGCCATTGCTGGAAACTCAAACTCGAAAATCTAAATTAGAAAAATCTAATAGTAGGTACTCGACTCGGGATTCGAACCCAGGATTTCTCGATCAGCAATCGCCTTTATAAAACCTCGACCAATGAGGCAGTCAAATTATATATATATTTAGTCGATTGAATATTAAGTTTGTTGCTATCTTGTTTCTATATGATCCCTTAAGACCTTAAGATCGATTGGTTAAGATAAGCGTTCACTGCGCGGCCACAACGATCTGCAAATAGGATGGCAGATAGCGTCGAAATATCTTTCTAATGTGAGGTAAGCTTTAGCTTAAATTTTTATTATTGAATGTTAACGATAGGACAATGTAATATCCAATGAAATAAATTTGGATTGGTTTTGACTGCCTTGTTGGTTTTGTGGTTGCGAAGAGCGTTTGCCGCACAAGAGGTCCTGGGTTCGTGTAAAGTATTATTAGTTTTCTAACTTGATATTCCCAGTACGAGTAGCAGCACAAATTTTTAATTTGTGCCCGATGTATAACGATAGGTTGACTCCTTATTACAAGGGATTTCTAACAGAACTGTTAAAAAGTGGGAGTACTCGCTACTTCTATGCTTACCCCATTGGGAAATAGAGGTATAGCATTCTTTATAATGTTGTCAAATATAATTTACGTGTTTTATTATTATATAGTTCTTGTCTTTTTTAGTTTAAATATACATATATGTATTAAAAAAAGTCTACCTACTTGATAACTATAATCATTATCATCATTTTCAGCCTATCTCAGTCCACTGCTGGACATAGGCCTCCCCTAAATCTATGTATAATCGCAAAAATATAATTTTAGAGAAGATACAATAGATAATGCTTTTAAGTAAGCGGTAAGCTCCGTCACAATCAGCGTCTATTAAGTATTTAGTAGCTTTATTTATAATACAATACAAACACTTTATTGTATTTATTTATTTATTTTTATTTGGGAAACATGCAATAAAGTTGTACAGACTACAAAGTTCAGTAACAGATATACGAGTACATAAATCAGCATAGTTTCCACTAAAATCGTAAATTTATAAAACAAAATGCAAACAACAATAATAAAAATCCGTAAAAACAAAAGGCACTATAATTGCCCAATCTCTCTTAAACATCTTTTATCGGAAGGAGATCATTTAAAGAAAATAAAGTGGGCTATCCATACAAAATTGTAGCTTAACACATTCGCAAAATCATATCAAACAATATTACGACATATCTATATATTATACATATTGTACATTATGTATGTCGTAATATTAAATATATCACGACATATTAGACAGTATACATGATATAATATCTGCAACGGATTCATATTGCAAGTTTGTTCGCTAAGTTGTAATACTAATATGTAACTTAAGCAACGTTGCAATACGAGTAGGTATGTCCCCTAAGCTAACTGGCTAGAAAGCTTTAGTTTAAAATCACAAACTATTACGAGCTATTAAATTTATAAAATAAGAGAATACATTTCTTGTGGCATACTATAAAGCAAATTTTTGTAACGAAATTAATTTAGGACGCCACATTTTGCCAAATGTCTATTATTTTAAAATATATGAGGTATGAATGGCTGTATGAATACATAATCTTTGTCTCGAGAATGTAATCGTCTCGTGATTATCAGTGGTTGTATTAACAAATAAATAATCTCTTATTATACGGTGTATGACAGGGAGAGCGATGGGATGATTATATATGAGTGGCAGTGTGGTAGCCGATGTAAGGGAGTAAGAGAGTACGGAAGGAAGTACAGGCAATCAGCGAATTTGAATCTGAGAATTAGGATGGACAGAGAACAATAATCAAAAAACTAAGGCCCTAACGGGGTAATATCTGTGCCGTGAGGTACCTAGCGCGATAGTATTTGGTATAGTAACAATAGATTTACCGGTTTGAGTTTATAAAAAACTTCAACCAGACGTATTCAAAGAACATCGTTAGTATACCACATCAAATATTACATTATACTAGCCGAAGTAAGCAATTTGTAAAGGCAACTTCAATGGCATATTTTATATAGTTTCGGCAATTTAAAGTTTTCGAGTACTTCATGTTTCGTAAACCGCTGCCTCGTGCGGCCGAACTTTGTTAACGAAATATGGTAATCCGTAAAACTGCATTTTAACTACTTTGTCCGGTTCAAAATTTTGTATAAAAAAGAACATTTCACTTTTAACGAAACTGTTCAATGCGTAAAGTTATTAAGGTCAAGATTCCCTATTGCAATGTATTTCTATGTTTACTTAAGACTTTTAAATTGAACATCACTTGATACGATGGTGATATCACTTTATATGACGCTGGAGAATTACCGTAAAGAAACTTGGCTCATAGTTTTCCATTAGTTCTCTACTGCTTAGCAATTCACCTGTAATCGCTGACAGCATCGGTCCTATTCCAGATCGGTAATCTGCAGCCGCCATCTATGACCTCTGTATGTTAGTATCCTATTTGCTGACATGGAAAAAAATTCCTAATGTGGTAGAAAATGGCGTTAATAATTGTATGGCATGACTAACGGTATACAAATAATGGTGATGAAAATAATGATAAATTATTAGTTTATTTTGAAATTAAAAGAGTACATATTCGACTTTTAAACACTTTTATTTAACATACCATACATACATTATTACAGACTAAGACATTGCTTAAGACATTGAATAGGATAAATAGGCACTTTCTAGGCAAACATGCTATATCCTAGGCTACCTCTTGCCTTTAATCAGGTGAGATTTTAGCTAAACGCAAGCCCATTGCTACGTGTAAATAAATAAAAATTATACTAATCATTCACTCATCGGCTTTGAAAAGAAAATGTGGCCTTCCAAAAAGAAAAGAGAATGAAACCTTCTGTAGATTATACTTACAAGCAAACTTCATCGCATATATATTTTTTGTAATACAAATTCAAAAGTTTTAAATAAAGGTCGCGTCTCGTACAATGGAAACCGAAAAAAACTTGGTATTGTGGCTCCAAATAATACTATTCAAGCTTAGCAAAGAAAACAGCCGAAATACAGGGTGTTTTTGTAAATTATACAGCGCGTTCCATTCGTGTTTCTCAGTATAATACCTTTGTGTTGTTTGTAAATCAAATGCTTTGACATAAGAAGTGTGATAAGAAAGAACATTTTGTATGGATATTGTTTGTAACCTTGGATGACCTCAGGGGGATTTTTGTACTTATTATGTTGTTTTTGCATACTAGTGACGTCCTCCCGCTTTGCTTACGTGACACGATCTAATTTCGGCAGTAATGTTTCCTTATTACAAAGACAGGGTAAATTGGTCTCGAAAAATGTGTTTGTTTTAGATTAATATGTGTGTAATAATAATAGGATTTTTCTACAAATTCTAAAAGTTTGTTTTATCTCAAAAAACCCAGAGTTTATACTATGCGAACAGCTGATATATGTGTGTATAAAATATATTATCTACATGCTCATATAGAAAAGTGTGGTTTAAAAAATAATCGACCCATTATAATTCCACTGTTGGAACATGGGTCTCCTATCATATTGAGATTTGTAGTTTAAAATAGTAAAAATATTTGTGTTCATTATACAAATAAATGTTCTGCATGAGACTCGAATCTATAATATATAATATAATTCCCGGCTCAGCGGTCAGGATTACTGACTACTAAACCAGCGGTGTCCATTTTAATATACGAGTATCTTGCATAGAAAGTTTTATTACTTACGAGTTATCGCATACGAATGATCTCACGCTTGTTTTATGATCCATACATTTCGTATTCATAAAACTTTTTACTTTTTTGTAATTAACGTTTATGTAACAAAAAAACAATGTCACGCCTGTAATCCCCCAAGGGGTAGACAGCGGAGTATAGTACCACATTCGATGGAATAACTGCTGAGCCTATTGCGTACAGCACGGGCACAAATGCTGACTCCAAGTCCCAAGACCCGGGATTTGAACCCAGGATTTCCCGATCGGCTGTCGTACTGGCGACTACTAGTTCAACGAGGCAGTTGTTAGTTGAGTGGTTGC
>DWFT01000487.1:0-11727 GCA_018246795.1 Microceris patrobas patrobas
AATTGTAAATAGATTTTATTAAAAATAACCTAAAATTTTACAGTATACAAAAATTTTGACAAAAATGGCTTTTTCTTTAATCTGTCATTGTGTGGGCTGATTCTGTTTTGCATAAGTAGGTCCAATTATGCTTTCTACATATACATATGCTGTTACATTGTTTATTTTTCTAGGCTTAGGGGAACAGAATTGTAATGCAGTTACGATTTAAAACATAACGCGTAACATCACGCCAATAATCCCTTAAGAGGTAGGTAGAGGAGTGTAGTATACCGACGTTTCACAGGTGTTCGTCTCACTATGGAAATGCTGGAGCCTATTGCTACACCGGACACAAGTCCAGACTCACAGCCACTATTAGAATCACGATTGAAAACCACGTATAAAATTTAAAAATGAGGATATATTTCGTAATATTATTGTTAAATGCATTTTGTTGTTATGGGCGTACAGCTGTGAAGCGGAGTGATAAAAGTTATAGATATGTATTAGCCGGCCACGACTCACGTACAAATGTACATATGTATGTAGGTATTAAACATACCGGTAAACAAAGCGACCCGACTATTTATCTCATACTCATTACAATGTGTTGCATTTGTCTCTTACATTATTGTAATTACAATATTTTAACGTTATTGTAATGTTACATATTAAATGCTGTTGTAAATATACAATTGTGCATTGGGTTCGGTCTCTGCGTCGAGCCAAGTATCATTGTGTTTCTGTAGATAAAATATATTAGCAGTAGTAAGAATTTGTGCCCGTTGTATGGCAATAGTTTCATTTTCAATTTCATAGTAGGTCGTATTACATAAATGGTGAATGATGGGAGTGTTCTACACTCTGCGTAACACTTCTGCGACTACCGTCATGTTTCATTTTTATTACTATTATTTACTAGAGAAAGTTTAAAAAAAAATATTACCGTTATTTACTAAAGGTACAGAACAATTACTATTGTTTGAATCGTAGTAGACACTGTTTCAAGCGATCTAAGCTAACAATACTGTACTGACCGTGTGTACGGTGTGACCTTGCCTTAATCCGACCAAAGGCAGTCTTTGACAATGACCTTAGAAATTCCATTATGAATGAAGTATGTACGAACAAGAAAAAAATAACTTTACAATCGAAATATGAATAATGTACCTTCATTAATGTTATGGTCGTTTTATTAGAAACGTTTCATGTTTACGATAAACGACAATGGAACTCAGTCAAATGTCTCGTAATAATGCCGTCGGAATTGTTGACGTAGATTCCAAATTGATGGCACATTAATTTTAGGAGTTGTAAAGTCTCGTTAGGTATCTTTAATGTGGAGTGATCTTACCAGAAGCTTAACAGAAGGAAATTTGCTTATGACCATATTTTTAATATTAGTAGTTACTATATTTTTAGTATTATGCATTTGAGTGCCTCGTTGGTCGAGGTCCTGGGTTTGATTCCCGGATTACTATGTATTTTTCTTACATTTTCTAGTGGAAAGTGTATGGCAATAGGCTAATCCCTACTCCAGTGTGGGACGTAAACGTAACTGGTGAAACGTAGGAGTGTGCTACACTCCTCGGCTTACCACTTCGAGGATTATCAGCGTGATATTACGTTTAGTATGTATTTTCTAAATTAATAACACATCAATTTCAAGGAAGCCTTAAATATTCAAATTAGTGATCAGAATTTTATAAATCGTTTTATTTGCAACTTCAGCAAGTCAGTCCAGCTTGATATCATCTCATTTGACCTTTTGTTGACGGCGGCTATAGGGTAATCGATTAAACTTAAACCCATGCTTGATGTTTAGTTGTAAAAATATCCATCGATAAGTTGTTGCTTCGTCTATTTTGGAGACTGCCAGACCTTAAGACTGAATTGTGTGAATTTTAGGACGAAGAGAAAAATTGTGCGTTTTAGCTAGTAATTATAGCTCTGCTACATATTTATGTTTTTTATTGTCGTCCTTACTTCGTCGATTCGTCAACGACGTCCTTAAAGCTCGTAGTAGTTTAACTCACATGTCGTTATGTTATTTAGCGTTTAACTCTTAATGACGTCACCGCATGAAGGTTATATTCTCGATTACAAAGAAAGTCTATTGTTTACATCGCTTGATCGATCTTCGTCGTCGGTAACACGGTCACACGTATTTGAAAAAATATTAATTAATAATAATAATCGACCCATTATAATTCCACTGTTGGAATATGGGTCTCCTCTTATATTGAGAGTGTTAAGGCCGTAGTCTTCCACGCTGGCCAATTGCGGGTTGGCAGACTTCACACATCTCAGATTCCTTTTTCTTTTATAAATTCTATTCTAATTCTAAATTTATCCTGGCAGGGGTAAAATATTGTAGTAAGTAGTAGTGAAATATTTTAATATTATTATATAGGTATATGAAAATTATTTATGGTGCTTGGAAAAAGAACAAGGTTTGCAATCAGTCTTGATTCATCGACTTAGTAAAGGATTTTTTTCATTCATCTCCTCTCAAATTCCACCTTTGACATACTCGTCGTCGTGGGCACTTTCCATACGCCGATAAATATACAAGAAACATGTGCAGGATAAGTATATTTGGGGCCTCGGTGCTCTCTGCTTACTCCGCATAGAACTAAACTTGGCGTTATCTATATTTAGTTTCTCCCTTCGTTCTTTTCCATGAAGCACATCGGAATTGACGGGTTGTTTGCGTGCTTAATCGAGTGGAGATTTCTTCTTAGGTATATTGTTAAGACAAAATGACAGTTCTATTTTGTTTTAACTTGTTGAAAGAAACACAAAATATTGTAATGAATGGATTTAAAAATGACAATGACATAGTTATAATTCTAAATGTGTATTGAAAAGAAAAACAAGAAACACAAAATTTTCCGATAATTCTCCGATAATTCTCTAGTTTTAAAAGTAAATGAATGTATTTGTGTTTGTTCCAGACTGAAAGCGAAACATCATGCGAGGAAGCCGCGCGGCTGACGGCCGAAGGGGCGGCGGATCCGGACGACGACGAGGCCTACGATTATGGGGCGCTACCCCCACCCCCTGATGGTGGTTACGGCTGGGTGGTGGTGTTCGCCTCATTCATGTGCAACCTGGTGGTGGATGGCATCGCGTACACCTTTGGTATCTTCCTCCCCGAACTGGTTACATACTTCGGCGAAGGCAAGGGAACGGTCGCATGGGTTGGCAGTCTGCTGTCCGGCGTTTATCTTGCGGTTGGTGAGTAGTCCATTTTATAAGTTTTTATTTGTTTTTTTATTGATATATCGACAACTTCACACACATTTAAACTTAATATATGTCATAATTTCATAACACATGAGAGAAGTTTTATATCCCAGTTATACGTGCGTTCAGCGTACTACGGTACGGTGCGTTAATGAAATATTAAAACAATACAATATTAGCATTTTAATTAACAATATTACATTTACTCCTTTACATAATTAAACGACAAAAGCTAATAATGTTAAATTTATATCAGTGAGATTGTAATTCAACTAGGAATGAGGAATTTGACAAATTTTAGTAAATTGAGTCTAAATAGGATAAAGCAACAGCGGATACTCTTTTACGACTAATTTATTTAGTTTTTATACGATGAGGATTGTATTATTAGACTGGGCATAAACGGCAAAATCTAGAAATATAGTAAATAGCCAGAATGCTCAAAGGAGTTTGAAGTAAAAACTTAATTTCTTATTTCGGTGATGTCCATGTGAATTATTAATCATGTGTCGATTTACTTATTTATCTAATCTCTGTTATGTACTAATACTTAATAGTTCCTGTGGAATGATTATAAATGAAATTATTGATAACATGAACAATATCAGACACTCGTCTATGTTTGTGACTTATTATGTGTATGTTACTTATTATTTTGAATTAAAAAGTGTAAAAAATTAATGAATTGCCAAAATTTCCTAAGTGAAAGGAATCTAAAAAGCTATGTGCGTACACATTACTGGGTCAATTATAAATGCTAAGCATATTAACAGAGTAGGCATATTGTTTCCAAACAAAAGCACATCGGTCTGCGTAATATGTACAGTAACTTTAGTTGCGTGCGAATAATTGTGGGTCATTTAGGGCAACTCAATAATTACATAAATGATGATACCCCTATCCAGTTCCCGTTGCCAGACATTGCCAATTTCCTATTTAATTTAGGTCACATACCCAGTTCATCAGCATTACTCATATACCCCAACATCTGCGTGTATCGTGCTACATCCTGTATGGAATGTGAATGTATGAAATGTATACATACATATGTACACGTATGAAATAAACCCACTGTCACAAATAAAACATTACGCTTGTATGTTCAAAAACGGGTGGGTAGAGAAATGAGGTACGCAATGAAACGTTAAATATGTGCCAATATGTGATATTATTATTACTTTAGCAATCTAGCGACAAGGGTATAATTGTATTTATCGTATTAAGAGGATTAAAACACTTATCCAATTGATTATCGATATGCACAAAGTCCCCACCGACATCCTCGCTGTTTCGATACGCCAATGTTGCTACCCAAGAATACCGACGAAACAATATATCACATTTTGTTTACTCATAGTAAGAAAGTTGCGTAAATATCCATTCTTCTTTGACGTATTGTAATCTTTATCATTCCGCTATTACACTTGATTGTTATCTGCTTTCATAAATTGTTATTGACCTGATTGGGAAACTAGTAGTATATCCAGTGATTGCAATCAAGGAGTATTATCAAGTAGGCTGTGATAACAATTATATATTATCAAAGTATACTTGAAGAATAATCTTAACCTATATCTTTATTTCACTCATTAATACAGCATGCTTCGTGGCGTAACATAGAAGATAAAATTAATTCATTGATATATAGAAGTATTGTACTGCATTCATACTATAGAACCATACTTAGCTTAAGTTTATTGGTAATATTTTTTGTCTAGCTTTATGATACCTAAATACCGCATTATACAAAATTATATCGATAGGCAAAAAAAAATTGTAGGTGTGCATGGTCCCTTATCTTATATTAGGCAACCTAAACTAGACACCGTTTTACTAGGTGTAGATAACATCACAGTAAATTACATTTTAAAGTGAAACTTCTTTGCTGACGGGGTAAACATTTTCAAACGTTACGAAAATTTAAGATCACGCGAGGCGCAGTGCAGAAAGGTTGTAAGCGCCGTACAGAACGCGTGACTTACGCGTTTAATGGAATAATAGTAATGGATAGCACAAAATGACTAATAATAATTCGTTTTACTCTGTTATGTGATGACGTATATACTAAACGTAAATGCGATTTGTAATTACATAATTGACGGTAATTTTGTTCATTGGTTCGCCCTAGTTCACCACGCCAATTTTCCACAGTATGCTCTGATTAATGGACGTAAAATTCAAATAATATTTAAGAACAGCGATATAAAGCTATTGGTAATGCCAAGACATGGGTCGGTTATTCTTCTTATCCACTCGTGTGCTTGTTAACAAGATATTTGAAAGAGAGAAAAATAAATCTGTGTGGCTACATGCTGAATAATCTGTTTTATATCTTTACCGGACCTGGTTCATTTATCATATCAAATACACTATATTTTGTAACAGTGCCTAATGATAACGCGTTGGTGGATATATGTATAATCGCATATGTACTTGTATATGTGTGCATGTCTCTGTGTATGTACGTTTGTATGTATGTGTGTATGTATGTACGTATGTACATTTGCCTCCTTCAAATAAATGTTAAAGGCATTATCGTTGAGCGATTGCGGTCACATGATCAAAGTCCCTCGCTTCCACGTCAGATTCAAATTTAGAACTGATAATTTATTTGCATTATTGCATTCGACGCGTTGAAGCGGCATCATTGTTATCGATTTACAATAACATCTAACCCAAATAGAGGTTAGTTCACTCTCTCCCGCGCAATGTTTAATAATTGAAATAATATATCATATCTCGCATGTTCTCGTACTTTCCAGAAAGGGTAAGTAGAGGAGTGTTCGACGATTCACCGGTTATGTTGTACGTCAAACAATGGAATAGGGATGAGCCACATTTGGGAAAAAAAACAGATTTCGTTTTTCTAGTCCAAATTTCAAGTTGGAAAAATCTAATAATACTTTGCTCAATCCGGGAATCGAACCCAGGGCCTCTTGATTATCACTCCCGCTTGCGACCCCTAGATCAATGAGACAGTTGAAATTATTAAAACATACAAATCGATATGGTAGGTTATTTATGTTGTATAGTTTGCCAACACGCATTCGGCCATCGTGGCAAACCGTGGCCTAAATAAAGCCTTCTCATTCTGTGGGGATACCCGTATCCGACAGCGGTACAATAAAAGGAATTTATTAAAAGGGCTTAAATAGATAAAAATATGTATAGATAATGTTATTTTTGTGGGCGGCCATTGTCTGTTATTAATATAATATCTGGATTATGAAAGATTATGATTTATTGTTAACTATAGTACATACTCGTACTTATTAGCTATCGCTTATCTACTTTAAAGGAATAATTTACTGCATTTGTCAGGTTCGCAGTTTATATTTTTACAAGTCACATTTTGCTCCTTCAACACCATTGCTCGGTTGTTATGTGATTAATTGGAACTAATATATAGAAAGATTTCAATGTATATGTAAGAATTTGTGTCGGTAACTAATTACTCTCGTATATTAACAAGGGTACCAGAATCGTATCTATTGACTGTTTTATTATGAAAGTGTCATAGTTACTTGTATGGTGTGTTTTTGTATATTCCAAAATTGAGAACCTTACAACTAATAAAGCACGTTATAAGGAAAATTTGCAATAAAAATTTACATATCTGACACTGAGAAGTTAATTCGTATATACATATGTATATACGAGTATATAATTGACTCCTTGAACCGAATAACCAGTATTCAAATGTTACATGGTACTTTGAGTGGTATTAAAAGACAGGCTCGTATTTAGGTTTCAGTACAAGGTGACTGTTGTCGTAATTATATGTATGTATAATGTATATATGCACATCAAATATTTTTAATTTCATGTTATTACGAAACAAGTGGGTCTATTATAGTGCTAAAGGGCCGCGAGTACGAAAATCAAATTTTGTTGTACAAATTGTAGGCAATTTTCTTAACTCACTGAAAATTGTAGAAAACATTTAAAAAATATTAGAGCTTCTCATCGCTTAGTCGGTCTCCTCGGTCGAGTGATTGCGAGTGCGATAACTGTTTGAGACATCGTGCGTTCGATTTCCGAGTAGGGGTACAATCGGATTTTTCTAACTTAGAATTTTCTGTAGATTCAATCGCTATTCAATAGTGGAACGTATACTCCACTGTAACCTTTTAAGGAATACAGGCTTGAAGAAATGATATACTCGTTAACCTTTTAGGGAATACAGGCATGTAGAATAAAAATACCTAAATACGAGTAAGTTGTCTTCTACAAAACAGAGTTGGGACAGAGTTGCGAATTATCATAATGTGTCGAGTTCAAAGAGTGCGGTTAAGAGGCTGACACTTGATATGTCCTATACTTGTGATGCACTTGTTTTATTCAAAATTTCTATACCGTGCCATGCAGTGAAAATTTTACATTCAGATGAAAAGGTGTCTCAATGTTCCAGCTACTCACTATAATAACCTAAAAATGTGATCTTGGGAATACTATTATTGTTTGTTTAATATTATTGCATCAGCGCAGCCCCCTTAAGAGTAGGCTCTGAGCGTCGAGTGCAAACACCTGTATCCGTACAGAACTGAAGTGTTTCTACAATCATCACACTCTTCATACACACATAGTATAACTATATGTATGTTAATTTACCTATAGTTACCTATAATTTACCTCCAGTTTATGTATATTTACTTATAATTTACCTATAGTTACCTATGATTTTAACTATTGTTAAAATTGTCTTGTATGGCCAGGTCCCGTGGTGTCAGCGCTATGCAACAAGTATGGTTGCCGCGCGGTGTGCGTGGCTGGTTCCCTGGTCGCCGCGACCGCCTTCGTGCTGTCGACCTTCAGCAAAAGCGTCACCATGATGATGATAACCTACGGCTTGATTGGAGGTAAGCGACTGCGTGGAATATTTATAGATTGTTAAAGGGCTTTTGGAAATGTCTATCTATATTCAGAAGTGGAAGGTAATCGGGCTGATGGTGATGATGATGATGATGACGATGATACCTTAGGTGTTATTGTTATTAACATACATCGTGTCAAATCCTTTACGGTATAGGCAGAGTGTACCGAGTGAACTTACCTAGTCAGTTAAAGTTGGTAACATTTTTAAACAATCATTTCACAGGATCGCATTTATGACTGTTCCAACTATTTGATGCCATACAATTATTGATGTTTCCAATGACCGTGACCCGTCATAACTGAGTACTAACATTTAATTAAAAACTCGACGAAATAGCTCGGAAGCCAGTGTTTCAATGTAAACCTGCACTATGCTGTCGTCATACTACATTAATCTTTCATACCATTAGCTCAAAGCTCGAATGTTTTGAAAGCAATTTTTAATACGTTTTCCTACCTTTAAAAATGCAGCATTTTGCCGCATTTTCTAACTATTCATAAACGCTATGTGTGAATTTGCTCTACCATTTTTAATGTAGAGTTGTTGAGTTTAAATGTTTATGTTTGGTAGATGGTTTTTTTAGGAATTTGATCCTATGTGCAACTACAGCATCACGGTAACCCTCCATTAAAATAGTATCGAAATGGCTTTGAAATTGCTTTTTCAGTAGACTCCTTGAGTTCAATATCAGGAGTTTAAATGAGCGTCTGAAACACGTGTCGCGAATTTCTTGGCTGTTAGTTGTGAATCCGCTTTATGGCTCCGTTAGTGGTTTCTTCCACGTAAGGTAGAGAAAAACAAGTTATGGGGTCAGCTTCAAGTTACATTATGTCTGCTACCTATCGCATTATTTTTACCACATCAGGAAGCCAGCAGAAGTATTGCTGAATTGAAGCTTCACGGTCGAAAGGCCCTCTATGAAGATGCCTCTAATTCTATATAATATAAGTAAATGTTATGGAGTTGAGTCCTTTAGCTCAAACTATAACACTTGAGTGCTAACATTAAGATATAAACATGTTCTGCTAGATGACGCATCTAGTAACAACAGTAGCGCAACGCCCTTGAACTCTAAACACATCTGTAAGGACCTAATAACCCATTCTTAGCCGAATAGAGCGGGCAACTGGCCTGCATCCAGGAACATACGTCATTTATTTTATTTACTCACCATTTGCCCATACATTCGTTACGTACATACAAACCGGCTGCCAATTTTGATGTGGTCTGACTTTACGCCATTCGGATATTCGCTATTTATGTTCCGCTATTAATATACCTATACGAAAGAAACGTCCATGTTTAATTTTAATCGTTTATGTAATTAGTACACGCCCCCAATTTCACGTGATGATTTGAAAATCTACTACGATGTAATGAACATAAAAAATATAAGGCATTTGATTACGTATAGGTAGCATTACGTTGGTTATGTTCCAAGAAACAATGTGATTGGCTAATGTCGTAGGTACATTGGAACTGCTATTATAAAATTATTGCAATTGATTATGATTTTTTTCAGCATTGATTTGACGGTACATTCTTGAAAGTTAAAATGAAATATGTTGAGATATAATATTAAAATGTCTTAATAAAAAATATCTGTTGCTATCGTCCAAGGATTTCAATCGGGCTGTGGACGAAGGGCCGCCTGAGAACGAACGTGACGGTTATATAAATGCACGTTGCCTGCTACTGGCCTTGGCACATTGGCACCGATGTGGCTCGCCGTCTAACAAGTCTCTCGGAACATCCTTCCGACCAAGCTTTTATTATTTCATTCCAATTGTTTATTACTAACGTATTATTCCACGTAATTTATGACTGTGGGGATTATGGGCGAAAAACCCTCAAAGGTAGCCTATGTACAGTAGTTGATTGAGACAGGCTGATGATGTGATACGATGATCGTTAATTATTATTTTCATTTTTTAATAAACTCAAAACTGTCAAGGATTCATGTGAAAAAAGCTAAAGTACAGTATGAACATTGTACTGGCCGCAGTTAGCCTTGGCACATTGGCATCAATGTGGCTCAGCGCCTGATTGGCTGGATACATCCGTTTGTACGAGCTTTGCAGTCCAAACGGTTTTAATAACTAAAGCAGGGCACTGCTGCTTTTCATTTGTTTTTTGACCTTTCTTGTCTATTTCCTTTTCTGTTATTTGTTTGTTATTATTTCCAATAAAGGAATATTTCATAACAAATTCCTGAATTTTAACATTATGTTTATGTTCTCCCAATGTCTATATTTTATGTTTATTTGTATCATGGGCTGTTATTTGCTCTTCTTAAATTTGTGTCCTCATTAAAGGCAGCGGAACGTACGGGACTGCGACAGAGTTGTTAAATGTTTTCATTGTCGGACAGACAATGTCACAGTCCAGTCCAGTTAATGTCCATTATAAATGCCGTTTTAATTGCTTCATTTCGACTCTATTCACTGTATATATTTTGTCTACGTTTTACAGTACCTTGGCGCCAGTTCTTTATTAATACCTTTAATTTTTTTATACATATTTTATACATATATTTTGTGCTTCTGCTGTATCCTTTTTTTGGTGTTAGGACCAAAAGTATTTTCTTCATAAAGTCGTGTTTTTCATGGCGCACAAAATGTCGCTCAATTCCTGTTGTAAAATTGTGGTGCAAATTCAAAAAGACTTTTCTCAAGGGCGTCGCACAAATAACTTTCATGTATCATCACGAAGGCGAAAGTTTCGAATATTAAACCGTTCGACCTGTCCTTTGTTCGCTGAAAGCACTGGAGCGGTGGCGACCGACCGTGTGTGAATTGGACATTTGCCAACGACCGGCGATGTAAGCAAAACCGCTCAAACTCAACTCTTGTGCGATGATTATAAGCTCTTCGTTCCGCAACGGGCACAAAGGAAATATTGGGTATTTCCGTGAGTTCTACCCACGAACGAACACTTAATAATTAATGCTCTTAACATGCAAGCGTCAATACTTGCGTTTTTCTCTTTATTCTACACCGTCAAGTTTTCGTATCTGGCTGAAAGACATTGACAAATATGATGATTTTGATAGCAAATCAATACTATGCTATACTATATACAGCTAATGAGCTAAGGTTCTGATGGTGTATGAAGATGTATAATATTGTACTAGATTTCACATCATCAAACTCCCCATTGTACGATACAATTTATTTTTGTCCGCATGATAAAAAGACTCAATGAGCAATATGTATTTGTCTTCCTGACTACTGTTTTTGGCTAGTGCTATGTATTTTCAGTGTCACAAAGTTAATAATAGCTTCAACTGCTAAAACAACATGCACGTACAAACTGAAACTATTCCTGTGAATTCGTGTATGGATTTTTTTAGTATGTTGATTCTTATTGTATCTATGTGACATATGCTGAACATGTATAACGTGGATCGAAGTGTGGGGAGTATCGGGCTAATACATATATCCTAAGCGGTATAGGTCAAGTCACATGTATTGATCTGTTTCATCCAAATTTAGGAACACTTCAGTTCAATGGGATTTTCCGATGAGTGCTCGAGGGAAGAACAGTACCTTTATGATTGACAGAAAAGTTGATAGAATTTGTTCTATTCTAGTTTGGCTTGGGATGGATGTCAATAACTG